>CATIXQ010000029.1:6047708-6061379 GCA_949711755.1 Leptidea juvernica | reverse complement strand
TCGATCTTGACCAGATCGTCCGCGTCGGTCCATCTTGTGGGGGGCCTAACTATGTGCCCTGTACACTGCCACTTCAGTTTCGGGCTATGTCGGTGACTTTGGTTCTCCTACGGATGTCCTCATTTCTGATTCGATCTCGCAGGGAAACTCCGAGCATAGCCCTCTCTGAGCGACCATGAGCTTTCTCATAAGGCCCATAGTTGGCGACCACGTTTACGTACCGTATGTATTCTGCGAATAAAATTTTATCTACTTCTGCTAAAATTAATGACTGATGCCAATAGGTCGTGTTAGTTGTCATCCATTACCACAGGCTTCAAGCACCCGAGGCATTTCTCGAAGCACTATCTCGAAATAATCATCGTCCAGAAATGTTGACAGAAATAAAAGCGTATTAAGTTTAAGTTGACAAATTATACAATATAATTAATGGTTTAAATTTTGAATATAATAACTCACCTATCAATATCTTTTTCCCAGTTGCCTTTGGCCCGTTTGTACTCGATGAGGAACTTCTTGATTGGTGAATTACCATCGTAAGGAGCAGCCCACGACAGCTGCACAGTCCTTCCTGATTTGTCTAGCACTTTCAGACCGTATGGCGCTTCGGGGACCTCTGTCAAATGAGATAGTTTCTAATATTATTAAATGAAAATGAATTAAGGCAAATAAGACTATGAAAAGCGTACGCGCAATCCTCGAAATGGAAATGGGCGGATATGTGGCACGTCTACAAGACAAAAGATGGACCAAAAAAATAAAGGACCTCAAGGGGTACGTAAAAGATGCAAATACAATGCTAGATGGGAAGACGAAATTATTCAGTCGGCTGGCTAGCACAAACCAGAGAAGACTGGCAATCCTTGGAGGAGGCCTTAACCTGCAGAGGGGTTCTTGCAAATATAAAGTAAATCATAAAAAAATACTTTAAATACTAACAATTTTTTTACCAAAGGTTTAAATTTACTCTTTATTGCATGAAATATAAGGCTTCTTTATTTTATATTATTTGATTATTAGACTATGAAGAGATGTAAAATGGAAATTAGATACTGCGAGGATATCGAAGTTGATCCCAAAGCCAAATTCAACGTTTTAATTTAAAAGGCATATGACAGATACATTTGAATGGTCACAAGCGATCTGGAAAGCCACTCATTTTGAGAAAAGATTGTAAGATTTAAATCAATTAATATTAGATTTACCGAACCGTCTGTATGTTGTTCCCACAAATCAGACGACATGTATTACCGAGGACAGTTGACCTTTCTGTACAGGTAGGTGGATACTTAGCTCGTTGGAGAGAGATAGCGACATTTCACCATACTTATTATACGTCTTAATAGTTGTAACCACGACGGCCGCCTTCTTGAAGGAAGCTACTGAAAGTATTGGGTTGTACCTAACTAATATGCTGAGTAACAAACCTTTTTGGGACAAAACACTGCAAACACCACCTTATTATGTTGATATAGAATAAGCCTTACTTTAGTTTTATCTTTGGTTCTTGATGTAAATTAGTTTTAATTAGATTAGGCATGTATATTGTAATCGTAATTATTTCGATAAGTTTTTCATATTATTTGTTATTATATTCCGTAAATGTTCACCTGTATTTGTTGTGTTTGTTCCAAAGAAAGATAAACTTACTTCTAGTCACGGACGAGAAAAAAAAAAGGACTCCGCGCCGTGATATTAGCAAGTGAAGCACCATTATGCTAGTGTGTGTGCGGTTACGGGGTATAATAGTTACACAATTTTTTCTACCTTAAATAATCATATATGGCCACAAATACTTATATAGTATCATTTTTACACTTTTTCACAACGCACGACGGCATTTTTAAAATATTTTATTGTGACGCAAACTAATCTGTCACAGACGATGATAATTCTCATAATGGCCGCCTATCGGCCTTTAGTAGTGTAAGTGTGTGCGTGGTGTTATGTATTTACACGTTAATCGGCTTGTTTTGGTGCTACACTGTTATAGTACTACGGAGTCCTTATTTTTTTACTAGTCCGTGCTTCTAGTGACAACCGCTCAAAATGATTAAATTAATTTTAGATTACCTTGAATGATCATGTTGATGCTGGTGTCATCAGAGCCGAAAGCATTGGTGGCGACACAGGTGAAGAGGGCACTGTCAGAACGCTCGGTCCGTCTGATGCTGAGGTCGGAGACCACTCCGCCGGGAAGGATCTCCTCGCGGATGGTGTAGCGGGGATCAGACTTGGGCTCGAGTCTCTTGTTGTTCATGTTCCAAATTATTCCGATGGGCTGAAATAATAATAATAACATTTCATAAATATCAACGCTATACGAGTCTATATGAGGCTATCCTAGAGTCCATTGGAATAAACTAGAGTCCATTGGAATAACCTAGAGTCCATTGGACTAACCTAGAGTCCATTGGAATAACCTAGAGTCCATTGGACTAACAGATATATTAGATCGTTAGTGATCTTCTCTCCTTCCAGCCTAGTGAGCAGTTCTGGTCCGAAGTTCGAGCCTCCTTCCGAGATGCCCCACACCTGTGAGCTACATTTTCGGCCTCCACGGCCCCCGCCCGGCTTCGCTGTAAAAGCTTTTAGGGCTATCAGCACAGAGGAGTTTTTTAGTCGGTATAAGGTATTTGCACCCGAGCCCGACATTCTTCAATATATGAGGCCTTGGTTAAAAAGTGGCCAAGTACAAGCTCATGTTGCAAAGAATACAAAATAAATTTGTTAGGTTATATATATATCTACAACTCTACAAAGTATACTAAGAATATCCACTTCTATACCCTACACTTTTTGTTCATGGCATGGTTGGGTATGATAAACTGGAAACTAGGAGGGACGTACTCCTGGTTTTATATTTAAACGAACTTTCACATAGCATTGACTTGTTTACTTGCTCACTGAACGAGTTTAAAATTAGGGTAGTTTGTGTATGTTATAGTAATAGTAATTATCTAGTATAAGTAGATATAGATTGTTCGTAGTAGCTCTAAGATATATTTTTATATTGATTTAAATACTTAAATTTAAGTCAAGACTCTATTGCAATAGGTCACTCTGTAAGGATAGATAGGCTTTATGGTTAAATAAATTAATAAATAAAAATCTGTCGAGCTGCAAGTTGGATGTATTAGGTGCTAGTCTTTCTAACTATTATGACCTTAAATGTTACAACTTAAAAACTTTGATACGCGGGTGAATAGTATAGAAATATTGTTTACACTGATAAAAAAAGTGTGTGTGTACATATGTATGCACGCAAGAAGTTATACTTCTTTGGCCTAGCGATGCAAAATTCATTAGATTTATTCCAAAATTTATTCGTTTTTAGAACGAACAATTTTGTAAAAATCTTGCAAAGATGGCTTTGACAATTAATTATTAAATAATGAATACGGCTGTATGGGCTTGAGCCCTTTGCCTGTTCTAATAATGGACGAAGAAACCAAAAAAAAAATAACAAATGACGCAAACGTAAGAAAATTTTAGGAACCAACTTCAACCTATTACTTTTGTGTTACAGTGATGCGCGCGCATCTTAAAATTTCATTCTCATTATTTTTTCATAACGCGCCTAAAGAAGTATAACTTCAAAAATCTGTCTAGCTGCAAGTGCCTGCCTATCTAACTATTCCGACCAGGAATAATGTTATAACTTAAAAACTTGAACGCGGCTGAATAGTACAGAAATATTGTTTACACTGAACAAAAATTCAAAATTGAAGAGCTTCACAAGTTGTTAGAAAAGTGCGACGTCATAATCCAGCGTCAGTCATGTTTTGGTGGAGGGTTTTTTTTTTATGAAAATAAGGGACGAGACGAGCAGGACGTTCAGCTGATGGTAATTGAAACGACCTGCCTGCATTACATTGCAGTGCCGCTCAGGATTCTTAAAAAACCCAAAATTTCTGAGCTGAACATAAGATGTTCTGTCTCATTTGCCCAGAAATTTCACTAGCTACGGCGATGCAGTTCAGATGTTCTCCATTACCTTCTCTCCTTTGGCCTGGCACTGCAGAACAGCCGGCTCGCTCCTGCGGGCAGTCTGGTTTCTCATTTTGATTTCGAACTGGGGTGGGGCTGAAATTAATAGTTAAAAGAATGTATATGAAACACGTGTACGAAACACGTGTATATCGAAACGAATTTTAGATGTTAGACCAAACCAAAGAGTAAAACAGAACTGAAATATTAAAAGCCTATATCTTTTTAAATAACATACAGCGAGTTGTCAAATTTCGCGGAGAATACTTAGAAAAGCAATAAATATATTTTTTTATAGTAATGTTGTGTCACTTCCTTGATTCCCGAAATTTTCAGTGCCGCCCTCGTATAATGAAAATGGTCTTTGTTTGAGGCGCAATCACGCCTAAACCACTGATCGTATCGACATGAAACTACCACCACTCGATGCGAAATTTATCCTAGATCCTACGGCTACTTATTTTTCGAATTCCGACGTTCCTTCATTAATTTATTTCCTTTTATATTTCGCCCAGCGGAGCGGGCGGAGCCGGCTAGTCTCTTATATTTATATAGATTATCTGTCGCACTTACCTTGTACACTAATCAATATGACAGCTGATAATCCAGATCCAATACCATTAACAGCTTCACACAGATAGTAACCTTCATTTGTTTTCTGGATGTTAGTAATAGCCAGGGTTCCGTCTTCCACTTTAACATTGGGATTGTTTGGCTTCAGGTCTTTATAATCGCCGGGTGTCTCCCCTGAAAGTGTAACATATTACCAATATTATAAAACCTTTAAAAGGTATTAAAAATGATTCCTATTCACCCACCGTTTTTTTAAATTTAAAAAAAAATGGAAGTAGTTCCTTAAAAACGTTCCAGGCCACGAACATCACATTTTAAGGAATTCATGTTTAAAGTTTAACAAATACTAGTGTATTCCATACAAGTAGGTTGGGCTACTAAGCCATGATGTCATTTAAAGAGTGACAGTAGGGATGCCATTTTTTAATCACGTGACTAGTTTTATGTTCTTAACTCAATTTCAACATGATTGTGGTTTGGAACGTTTTGTCTGGAATTACGGCCAAATATGATTGTAAGGTTAACAAACCTTCAGCCCTCTTCCACGTGACTTGGGGCTTGGGGAAGCCATCAGCTTTACATTCAACTTTAGCATCAGATCCCTGAGCAAACGCTTTATCAGTGGGTTCCAAAATCCAACGTGGCGGAACTAAAATATGAACATGACATTAAAACAAACATCTTCATATCAAATTAAAATTTTAATCTAATAATTCAACTGATTTTATTTAAAAGAATATTAATTTAAATTTCAAATTGTGGAATAAACTAATTTACTGCATTTAAAAAATATAGTTTCAAAAGAAGTTACTTTAAAAATTTAACTTTTTCGTATTTATTGCAATCAAGGATATTATAAATTAAAAATGTGCTTTTAAATTATGGGCGTGACTTCAAAATCTCATAATTTGGAATCAGTTTCGACAGATTAGCAACGACATATTCTTCTTCTTTATTCCAAGTGCTTTACTCACGCCATCAAACATAAATTCAATTAGTGTACGCGGTGGTAATGATGACTATAATATTATATCTTGTCTTTGTGGTAATATCATTGATTGCAATGATCTTAAAATCTTGATTCAACAGGAGACCAACGAAAGAACAACGTTTGAAAATCGATTATCAACTGACAATGAGCCCCTGAGGCTTCGATGGTAATTGGTTAAATACCGAAAGTGGAAAATAAACGAAATTGATATTAATATGTAAATGTAATGTAATCAATATCTGTTCTCTTATTGAACATGTCTAAGTCTCAACGTATATTTTCCAATATCGATACTTTTAAATTAATTATAGGCACCAGTAAGGTATTGAGCGGTGAATGATATTAATTCGCCGGTACATTGATGTTGCACACATTAGAACCACTTTGTACCAAAAAAACTGTCATGTGTCCATGTGTGTAGAAATATTTAATAAATTACGAAAAGAAATAAGAGAGGAGACAGTGTTAAATAGATTTAAATTTAAATTATTAACACTATTAAAAATATTGTTTTTACTCAATAAATGAATATTATCGAACGAAGTGGTAACTGGCACCAGTACTATTTTTACCAATAATATTTTATTTTCTTGTGATTATTTTTAATACATTATCTCTTAGCATTTCATTTATTATTGTAAATGTGTATTGTAGGGTCTTTTAGAGGGCTTTACATTGATTAAATTAAATGTAGCAGTAATTATTGATTGTGTTAGGTTTATAATATTGTGAAGTGAAACCACAAAAATATTTGCATGTCTGTCAAGACGAAACATGTGCCTGCTCTTAAATTTGTAACAACTTTACTTGTGAATGTTTCTGGCAAATAAAGAACTTTGACTTTGATACGGAGAACGCCGACTGGCACCTGGGTGAGATCCGTGCACATGGCCTTTAGCACCTATTTAGGCCCCATATTATATGGAATGTAATTTACGTGCAGATGACCCACTTGATATTGAGCGTCATCATTTTATATTTATTATATAAATATATAAAAACAATATCATTTGAGTGAGTGCATCTCCACTGTATTGCATTGTCTCTAGTTATAGTATGATGAAGGTACCTGCGATTTTGAATTTGCGCTTAAAACCACACTGTTAATATCCTACCGGTGCCTAGAATAATATTATTTGTTCATTATAAGCTTTCATACAATTTTTGGATTCGAATATGTTAAGATGTAAGACGTTAAAAGTAAATAAGATTGTACGTAACTGTTCAATGAGTTCTATGAAAGCTTATAATAAGTGAGTTAGTACCACAAAGCAACATAAAAATAAAGCTTCCAAAGCTACCAAATTAGTATAAAAGGAGAACAAAAAAGAAAAGTAAATAAAACAAAAGCTGCAATATGTTTGTTTCTCAATGTTAATGTAAGGTTTTACGTTTATACTGAAATTTACGATTTTATTAATCGATTTCAAATTTGATTAATTTTATAGCAAACTAGATTTTGGAGCTAAAAAACATTACTTTAACATTTCAAGTAAAGCCAGACGACAAGCAAGAACTAAATGCAAATAATACCAAAAAAGACAGGAAAATAGGAATTGGAAGGATGATAGTGAATAAAATGCCGGGAAGGACAGAAGGAGTCGTCGATGATAGCCGCAGTCGGTCCATAAACATGTACCTACCTACCTACAGTAAGAATACTTCTGATTATACTGAGTATACCTACATTAGATAATGTTACAACAATCTGACTGAAAGCACACAATAATATGTATATAAATATAACTACGCAAAGCTTTGCCCGTGCTAGGATATTATGGATTACACTTGTTACGATGTCTTCGTATATACCATGAACTTCTAACGAAGCTGAATAGTTGGAGGAGCCCGCCACGTTTCGGGCAAGACATACATAGGTGCCACTATGTGACCACCCTGCGGGGTCAATGAGAAGCAGTGAAGCCCTTTTTGCTATTTTGGTAGCTGTAACTCCAGCTTTTTCCGTAAGGGGTCGTCCTTCAAAATACCACTGAATGTCTAGCGGAAGGTCGCCCTCAGATATGAGACAAGTCACCTGCGTTGCTTGGCCAGCATATAGTGGGGTCTCAAATGAAAATGGTACCATACGTGGCAATACTGGAACCAACCATAGAAATTGCGGATTAATTTTCATCGGCAAGCGAGTTAGTATTGTTGGTGGATTTGAGAGGTGTGAGTAGATCAGATCTTGTGTGCTGTTTCGTGATGTTAGTTCCCTGATGCATTATTATAGAGAGATCGTTGTAAAATAAAATGAACGTGCCGTTGACGACGAGGTTGGCCACATGTTCCGCACGCCCGGCCGCATTTTGCACAATGCAAGTGTAGTTTCCTTGGTGGTTCGCGCTTACAGAGTTGATAGTCAGCACGGACGCGCGCGGGCCCAGTGGAGTTGTGATGATATCGCGGTGCATGTTAGAGTCAACGGTTTCACTGCTAAAAGTCCAGGAAATCTCGAGTGGCAAATCTCCTTTAGTTGCCACACAGTTGACTACCACAGCATCGCCAGGGTTTGATGGAATCTCCCCGAAATTGAACGGCACTATCAAGGGCGGTACTGGGACAATAAAAAATTTACAATGAAGCACAATATAGCTTAGTTCGAGTTATAAGGAATAAAAAATGTTTAATGATAATGTAATAACTGCGCACCCTTTACGACTAATTCAGTCGTATAAAAAACTACTCCGCCATTATTTCTGGCCGTGCAGTTATAAGTTCCTGCGTGGCCAGCGGTGATAGATTCAATTGTAAGGACGCTACTTCTTCTGTCATTATTACTGATACGGACACCAGGAACATTTTTGGCCGACTGATTGTTAATAGTCCAATCAATTTTTAGTGGTTGATCGCCATGAGTGATAATGCATTGTAAAGCAAAATAATCTCCAAGAAAAGCCGGTTCAGGCCCAGATGAGAAGGGAGCAATTTTCGGAGGAACTGAAACAAATTATGTTTTTAGGTCTATCTACTAAAAGATTTATTTCCAAACCTAAGATCTACCGTGAATGGATTTATTCTGCGATTTTTATTTTGAATCGAATAATTCATCAAATCTAAAATGTATATGTGAATCATCAAACATAATGGTTTATTTGGGAGTTTCAGGAAGTGTTAAAATCTAACACAGCGCGTTCATGTATAAAAACAAGGGTGCAACCAACATTGATGCAGCTACGCTATGTCCTACGTTAATGTTATAGAATGGACGCAAATGTTAAGCACCGTTGATTATCAGGGTGGATGTATGCGAGTCAGTCCCGGCTTCGTTTTCCGCTACACACGAATAATTTCCTGCGTGGCTGTGTGATACTGAGCCAATACTTAAAATAGCACTCCGTTCGCCAATATTAAATACGGTTACTCCTGATCTAGGTTTAATGGGCTCATTATCAAATAGCCAACGCAACTGAAGCGGGTGGTCTCCTTCAATTACGGAACATGCTGCTGTTACTACTTGTCCAGAATTCAGTGCAACCTCTCCAAACGTAAATGGTTGGACCACAGGTGGAACTAAACGAAAAGCAAGCAAGAATATATTATTGTTCGGTTTAAATACCAATTACGTTGAGCAATGTCGTGTGGTTTACGGTGCCAGCTTTATTACTTGCTGTACAGGTGTAATTTCCACTATTCATATCAGAGACGCTTGGGATGTCTAGGACGGATACGCGTTCATTTAGTTTCGTTGTTTTAACTCCTAGTCTATTTGTTATTCGCTGTCCTTTAAAAGTCCATGTTATATTCAGGGGTGCATCGCCTTTAGGCACATGACAATCAAGGTGCACGGATTCTCCAGCAAATACAGCCTCGTCCAATTCGAATGGTTTTATATGTGGTATGACTGAGCAAGGAAAATACATAAAGTTAATATATTTACTGCCATGTTCATGCTATTAAGTAGCTTATATACCCTTAACATGAAGAGCAGTTGTGTATCTGTCCTCTCCGGCTTTATTTTTGGCTATACAAGTATAGTTTCCGCTATGAGCTCCTGTTACTGAAGCTATCGATAAAAATGAGGTTTGTTCTGCCATTTTCATTGTTTTAATTCCTGTATGCGTTGAGATATCTTGTCCCTCAAATGTCCAAGTAATAGACATTGGACGATCGCCTTTGCTTGCGTGGCATGTCATCTGAACTGATTCGCCGTAGTAGATAGATTCTTCGATCTCAAAAGGCATGATGTGGGGTACAACTAATTTGAAAGTAAAAAGTAAACAACTATTAAATCTAATATCGTGCAAATCATATCTGGCACAAACATATTTTCTCTATCAATGACGTAAAAGTACGTAATACAGCAATGTACCATGAACGTTGACGACAGCGGAGTGATGAGTGTGACCTGCCCGGTTACTTGCCGTACAAGTATAATTTCCACTGTGTTGACCTTTAGCTGTAGGGATACTCAAAACAGAGGCCTTTTCTCCTAACTTTGTGGTAGTTATGCCCAAGTTGTTATGATACGGTATTTCAACCCCTTGAAAACTCCAGGATATTTGCAAAGGCCGATCTCCCTTTGAAACATGACACGTGATGTGCACAGATTCCCCGGCAAATATAGATTCTTCAACTTCAAATGGTATGATGTATGGCTCCACTTTAAGTTCGAAATGTAAATCAGAATAATGTATGTCAGGAAATATATGGAAATCGAATGAAAACAAAATTGAAATAACCTAATAATTACGACTACAATAGACCATATACCAATGACTTTCAGTACAGTAGTGTACGATGTTTGGCCAGCGTGATTTTTCGCAATGCAAGTGTAGTTCCCACTGTGGCTTCCAGTAAGGGAGGGTAGTATCAAAACTGATGATCTATCACCCACTTTAGAAAATGTTCCTAGCTCAGGTGACATTAATTTTCCATTAAACTCCCAGCGAACCTGCAGAGGTGCATCGCCTTTCGATATGTGACACATCATTTGCACGGACTCCCCCGAAAATAATGCTTGATCAACGTCAAATGGCAGAATATTTGGTAAAACTGCAGAAAAATATTAACAAAGAATAATGAAAATGAAAGCAAATTATATAACATTTAAAATAAGACTGCGTCGCCATGGGATATACCAAAGAAAAACGTGCTGATTTCATTGGTTTATCCTTGAACAACGACAAGCTTTAAATAGCTGTGATATAAATATGATGTAAATGAAACTGACCATGAACGTTAAGGACTGTGGAATGATTAGTGGAGCCAGCACTATTGGTTGCTACACATGTATAGCTGCCGCTGTGGCTCGCAGTAGCCGTGGCAATTGAAAGAAATGAAGTTCGCGATGTCATTTTAGTCGTCATTATGCCAAGATGAGATGATGAATTTTCGGTCCCATGAAAATGCCATTTGATATCAATAGGTAAGTCGCCTTTGGAGACATGGCAGTTGAGTTGAACCGATTCACCAGCAAACACTGACTCATCCGCCTCGAAAGGTACGATGTGTGGCAAAACTGTTAATTTAGAAAGCTTACGGTTTAAATTTATATTATGGGAGCAAGCGTGCAGCGTGCGTACTGCTGTGTAGAGGGGCAGGAGATACCGTGAACATTGACGGAGGTGGAGTGAACGGCGAGGCCGGCATGGTTAGTGGCGTGACACGAATATTCGCCGCTGTGTCCGGCCATTGCGCTCGATATCGTGAGTAATGATGTTCGTTGGCCAATCTTCGTTGTTGTGATTCCTTGATGGGAAGACAATTCTTCTCCATGGAAACTCCAAGCTATACTTAGAGGTGCATCGCCTTTAGAAACATGACAAGTTAACTGCACGGATTCTCCAGCATATACTGGTTCTTCGGCTTCAAATGGAACGATGTGTGGGGGAACTGGCAAATAAAAGTAAAATAAAATAATAATAAATATACAAATATTAAACAATCATATACCCTGAACATTAAGTGTGCCTGTGTGATTTGTATGTGCAACAACATTTGAAGCTGTACACGTATAATTTCCACTATGTTTTTCAGTTACTGACGGAATAACTAATATAGAACTTCTAGCCCCTACTTTGGTTATTGAGATTTTGTCACTTTCTCCTATGGTTCGGCCGCGGAACGTCCACGTAAAACTAATTGGAGTGTCTCCTTTCGGAGTTTGACACATGACTTGTATACTTTCCCCATAAAAAACGGCTTCGTCAAATTCAAAAGGAGATATAATGGGGGCAACTGCAAGAATATCCAAAAATAATCTTAATAGGTGATCTGGAATTGTGGTAAAACAAAACACAATAAGCAGACGGAGATGGGTGTTTGCACACGTAGGTACCCTTGACATTAAGCGTTGCGTGATGGCTAGCCATGGCGACAGTGTTTGAGGCTGTGCACGTGTAATTGCCAGAATGCTTAGCTGTGACGGCGCCTATAACCAAAACGGAACCCCTGCTTCCAGCATTGATTATGTTTAGCCCCGACAGAGAACTCACATCTCCATCATCAAAACTCCACTTGAAATTTAGAGGCGTATCTCCTTTTGGCACATGGCAAGTGATTTGAACTCCTTCGCCGAAATATACTGATTCGTCGAATTCGAATGGCGCTATTATTGGCGCCACTGAAATAAACTTTTTTAAATTGATTTATCTATGAAGAGGATATCTTGTGTGCTTACACTTTATACCACGCCAAAGTTACAAAAAGGACAGATAGGATATTTCAGGATTGTGTGAAGTTTTACGCAGACAATATACAATATTTAAGATAAAACTACTACATATCAGAATAATAATTGATACCATTGACAAAAAGTTGAGTTGTGTGGTTCATTTTTCCTGCTTCATTTCCCACTACACAAGTATAATTTCCTTGGTTTTGATGAGTAACTGATTCAATGGTTAATTGGCTTGTACGTTTCGTATTAGCGAGAAGTATTCCATTCTCTCCTGAGTTTACTTTTCTTTCATTAAAGTACCATTCGATGGTTAAGGGCAAATCACCCTTACTGACTGTGCAAGTGACTAATGCCAATTCCTGTGCGTTAACTGTATCTTCGCCAAAGTCGAAAGGTATCAGTTGTGGTGGGACTGTGGTATGGAAAGAGGATTATGAAAACATTTAATAAGCACATTAACGTAAAGTCTACAAAATGTACCATTAACATAAAGCTCGGCAGTGTGATTCGTTGTTCCAGCTTGATTTGTCACATGGCACGTATAATTTCCCTGGTTATGGTGAGAAACAGATTCAATGGTAAGTTGACTAGTCCTCTTAGCATTGGTTAACATTACGCCATTCGATTCGGATTTCACAACTGCTCCGTTGAAATACCATTTAATGGTAAGTGGGAGATCGCCCTTGCTAACCGTGCACATAGCGACAACCATTTCTTGATCATTAACTGGATCAGTGCCGAAGTCAAACGGCATTATTTGTGGTGCCACTGAAGTTGAATAAATTATTTGAATATGAGACGTAGCAAAAGAGGTTTTTAAAGGTGTTAAATATTATGTAGCGAATTGCAACCATTGTGAGGAAATCGGTAATGCGATAAATAAAATACACATAGATACTACATCATCGTGCGAAAAGCAAATAAAAATATTGCATCAGTGATACACGTCTAATATGTCGGATACCATTAACGTTGAGGACAGCAGTATGACTACTGCGACCAGCGTCGTTTTCAGCAATACAAGTGTAGTTCCCGATGTGTTCGTGCTGAACATTTTCGATGCTAAGAACAGATATTCTCTTTCCATTTCTGTTAAGAAATACTCCATTCCCAGAATGAAGGGACTCATTGTTAAGCTGCCAGTAAATCTTTAAAGGCAAATCTCCTTTTCCTACAGTGCACGTAAGGGATACAGTATCACCCGCGTTAAGGATTTCTTCACCGAAATCAAACGGCGTTACTTGCGGTAGTACTGTGAGAGTGAAAAATTAATTTAACAAATGTAATTTTTAATATCATCATTAATTTTGACTATCCTCATTATCTATCGAAACAAATGGTAGTAGGCAGGTGGATGGGAAATATTATACAACAAAATTGCGAAACAAATCAAACATAAAATTGCATTGGATTAAATATTACCGTTAACTATTAAATTGGTTGTGTAGTTGGCTTGACCAGCTTGGTTTGTGGCAAGGCAAGTGAAAACACCCGT
>CATIXQ010000029.1:6011306-6047698 GCA_949711755.1 Leptidea juvernica | reverse complement strand
TGGTTTGTGGCAAGGCAAGTGAAAACACCCGTATGGATAAAAGATACAGCATCTATCGAGAGACTGCTAGACTTATGACCCATTTTTGCTATAGTTACTCCTGGTAAGTTCTTGAGAGATTTCCCATTTAGGTGCCAAGTGATATTTATAGGTATATCTCCTTTCGTCACCATACATTGAAGTCCGACTGTATCTCCTGCATTGGCGGGCTCGTCGCCAAAAGTAAATGGATGGATTTGCGGTAGAACTGTTAAATTAACCCTTATTAAGCATGCTTTGACGAGTAAAACCTATGCAAAACCCACAAATTAATCTGTCAGTGCATTAATACATTCTGACCACCCATTAGTACATAGTTGCTAGATCTTAAGTAGCAAACTGTGACGACAAATGATCTGGGCGAATAAATTATGAGAGATAGGAGGATGGGGAATATTATAAAACAAAATTGCTTAACAAATTAAACATAAAATAGCATCGGATTAGGAATTACCGTTTACAACTAAATTGGTTGAGTAATTGGCTTGACCAGCTTGGTTTGTGGCAAGGCAAGTGAAAACACCCGTATGGATAAAAGATACCGCATCTATCGAGAGACTGCTGGACTTATGGCCGATCTTTGTTATAGTCACTCCTGGCACATTCTTGAGAGATTTTCCGTTTAAATACCAAGTGATATTAATTGGTATATCGCCTTTGGTCACCATACATTGAAGACCGACTGTGTCTCCTGCATTGGCCGGCTCATCGCCGAAGGTTAATGGATGGATTTGAGGTAGAACTGTTAAAAAGGACTCTAACTTACTACACATTTAAATCAAAAGATGATAAAAAGAAACGAGACCATTAACTTCCAAGGATGCGCTATGATTAACCTGTCCTGCCACGTTGTGTACATGACAGACGTATACGCCCCTATGCGTTCCGTTGACAGAATCAATATTCATTATCGACATCTTTCTACTCATGCTTCCTATTACAATCCCAAGTTTATTTGCCGGAGATATTGTTCTTCCATTAAGGCTCCAAGAAAAGTTGGCAGGAAGATCACCCTTGTTCATAACACACTGTACGGATGCCGGATCTCCTGCATTTGCGGGTTCATCTCCGAACTCAAAGGGCAAGATTTGAGGAGGTACTGTATAATAAAAAGCGCTAATATTAATAACGAGAACACATTTTAAATCGAACCATTAACACTTAGAAGAGTTGTATGATTTGTTTGGCCAGCATCGTTTCGTATCTCACAAGTGTATGATCCCCGGTGTACGTAGTTGACGGACTCAATATTCAATATTGAAGTTTTCTTGCTGATTGTTGTGAGAACGATGCCGAGGTTATTGTGTGGTTTGATCTCTTCACCATTGAAACGCCATTTAAATGCAACAGGGAGGTCTCCTTTGCTCATCACGCAGGACACAGACGCTGTTTCTCCTTCGTTCAGTACTTCTTCTCCGAATTCGAATGGCGTTATTTGTGGTGGAACTAATATACAAAAGCTTTGAGTGAATTTGGAGTTTTGGAAGGTTTTGGATGTTGGGGATAAATGAAAATAGAAGAAAAGTATTATTGATGTGGGAAATACCATTGACTTCCAACACAGCACTGTGGTTGACAGAACCCGCCGGGTTAGTGGCCACACAGTAGTATGTGCCTCTATGGATACCATTAACAGAATCAATATTGAGTATGGATGTTTTCTTATTGATATTCGTCACAATGATACCCATATCATTGTTTCTAAATATTATATGGCCGTTGAAAATCCAGGAAATATTAAGGGGTTGATCACCCTTGCTAACAGCGCACGAGATTGATGCCATGTCTCCGGCATTCGCTGGTTCATCCCCAAACTCAAAAGGCAATATTTGTGGGGGTACTGCGCAAAATATTTACTCAATTAATTTAGGTACAGAATTTGGAATAAGATGTAGCTTTGGCGGGTATAAATTTACAGATCATAGAAAAAATCGAACAATCTCATAATCAGTGTCTCACATAACTTCCAATACCTGTAAAAAATATCGTTAGTACATCTTTATAAAGCGTTGCCACATCATCTAACTTTATTGTTTTAATTTTTAAATTTCACTGTAATAATATATTATGTATAAAATTTGATTTGAATAAAATAATTTATATTTTTTTTTTTTTCAATAATTAAAATACGAAATGCAGGTAGCATAATGTGTTGTGGCATCGCTAACGAATACTTACTGATGAATAAATTTAAAATTAATTTGTAATTAAAATCACTTACTATCTTATTTAACTTATCCAAATATTGTGAGTTTTCAATATTGTGAGTCAACATCTCCTGAGGATGTGTAGAGGCGAAACACATGTCGAATTGATTAAAGACAAATGTTAGCGGAACACTCAGAAAACTCACAAAATTTGGATAATTATGCATTTTCGCAAAATAACGCCTGATTTAAAATTTTTGTTTTATTTAACTTACTTAAATATTATTATAATTTTTTTCATAAGTTCGAACTGCAGATACAAATTTGAAGTTGAAAGTAGAATAAATTTCATTCGTGTTATAGCCATGGGTAATGTCCAACACATTACCCTAGAAAGCCACAGAAAGTTGTTGATAGACGCGATATAAATATTGAAGTTGTTATGCCATAAACTTAGTATCCTACCGTAATAGACGAACCCTGTGTGAAAGTGAGATAACTATCCTTACATAAGAACCTAGGTGTGAGAAAGAGACGGAAAGATGAAGTCCATGAAACAGTTTTGAAACAATTTAGTGTCTATTAGGCTCCTGTCAAATGGGACTGCGTTTTAATTTTAGTGATTTTATCGTTATTGTTATGTGTTTTAACTGATATTAATTAAAAAATATATTGGTGTTGTGTTCTGTATTAGATTTTGTTGTCATATATAGCAACAATCCAACTAAAGAAACACAGATAGACAGATACAGGTAAATACTGATTCTGCAATACTATTTTCGTGATGTTTATTTTCATAGAACATAGGCACTAAAATACTAAATATTACATTTCATATACAAAGTAAACACTCTAAGAAAATATGTGTTAGATAATAAAATATTGAATACGTGAATTTGACGCCGTTTATCGATATTTGTCATAGGGATTGACCAAAATACTACAAACTTCACTAACTCATAAACACATCTGTAAAACTAGCACACATGAACATTTTAAATTTAGTCTTGAATGAGAAGAGTGCTTGTCTGTTACGGTAGTATAATAGGTTTATGGTTATTTCATATTATTATATTTAAATATAACAATGCTTGAAGATCCTTCACAATGTATATGCAATACTATGAATATAATTTTACTATAGATTATTTTAACATCAGTTTGAGAGGCAGTTCAAAGGCTGATGCCACCAATTGCTGTATGCAATGTCCTATCTTTTTGAATGGTAAGCTAGTAAGTGATATATCCTCCGTTTCCATAATTAATGAAGGTATTACTTATGGTTTTTATTGACACACAAATTTCATCAAACTATTTGAGTAAAAATTAAAAATGAACACAAAGAGAGCATGATACGTGAAATTAAAAAACTCCGCCAAATTGAGTTTATGGTCAGACTAAGTATAATGTTCTAATATTCAATAAATATGTATTAATTATTTAAATCTCTATATTACATTCTTGTTTATGGGCTATGACTATAGTTTATTGCAAAAAAAACAACTTAATCACGCTCTCTTCGTTATTATATGTTATGTATATTGTAATATCTCTATAACGAAATATATATCATCCTTCATTTTAAAGTTATGGATTTGTTTTTCTTTGGAATTTTTCAATACAGTTATTCTTATAAATGGAAGGCTCCTTTGTACAAGATGCCGGCTAGATTATTGGTACCACAACGGCGCCTATTTCTGCCGTGAAAGCAGTAATGTGTAAACATTACTGTGTTTCGGTCTGAAGGGCGCCGTAGCTAATGAAATTACTGGGCAAATGAGACTTAATATCTTACGCCTCAAGGTGAGGAGCGTAATTGTAGTGCCGCTCAGAATTTTTGGGTTTTTCATGGATCCTGAGCGGCACAGCATTGTAATGGGCAAGTACCAATTACCATCAGCTGAACGCCCTGCTCGTCTGGTCCCCACTTTTCATACAAAAAATGCTTTATAATTTACCATAGCTTTACGTTCTTTTCTTTATTATTATTAATTTTATGTGTCTGATAGTGTAGTTTCCTTAATCGTCGCTTTAAGGAAAAGCTACAATGAGCAGAAGAATGTTGCCAGAGCAGTTGATAGATTACAATTAATATTGGCCTTAAAAATACCTAGAATATTCTGTACTAGAAAAACAGATGTATAAAGCCGTTTTCGTTATAGAGAGTTTACAATTTCAGAAAGTGTATTTCCATATTACATGACAGGAGTACGTACCCATGACTTGTAGTTCGAGTTGTCCCCTGGCGCTGTACCCCTGTGAGTTCTTGGCGACGCAAGTGTAGGTGGCCTGGTCGCTCATACGTTCCACATTCTCGATCACCAGGGTGCCGTTGGGGTACACTTTCTGTTTGCGGTTTATTGGCAGTACTCTATAACAGGTTATTTAATAATTTAAGAATTTGATTCCAATATTTTTTTTTGGTTGAAGTTAACATAAACCAAAACAAACAAAGCAAAAATCATTAAAATAATTTATTCCTCGTACTATTCTACGTTTATAGTAAGAACAAATTTGTAAAAATGTCGCAAAGATGGCCTTGACAATTAATTATTAAATAATTAATAAGCCTGTATGGACTTGAACCCTTTGCCTGTCCTAATAATGGACGAAGAAACCAAATAAAAAAAATAACGAATGACGCAAACGTCAGAAAATTTTAGGAACCAACTTCAACCTATTACTTTTGTGTTACAGTGATGCGCGCGCATCATAAAATTTCATTCTCATCATTTTTTCATAACGCGCCTAAAGAAGTATTACTTCAATAATATCTGACTGCAACGTCAACACACAACTGCTACGTGTGTAACCTCTGTGGATCTCGCTATTGAGCGAAGTATAAATGAATTTAAGTAAAATATATTAAGTTTTCCATAATTAGAAAAGGAGTATTGTATTATAATGTTTCTATTAAGTCTTCATTCTGTCAGAATCTCAGTGGTCTATCTGTCCCTGTGCCATAAATGTCAATTGCCTGTGCTGTGTACTCAAGTTTTAGTAATTGATGACATTGTCGATCAGTGGCACAACGTGCATGAGCTGGCTCCATATCATGGGAACCTATTAGAGGCCCTCAACCTGACAAAGACACAAAAAACGCATTATCTTAATACTCGTATATACAAATCCAGTGTCGTGATATTTGTTTTCAATCATCAATCAATAAACTCCTATACTATTGAACGTATTTTAATGGGGATTACTTCATGCTTCGCCCAACTTGAGAGATAGGATAGTTTTTATTTGGGACCTATAATTATTTTAATGTCCAATATTTGTTTTATATGGACATATGTATTTACTAAGATAGAATTTATTGACGCACGGTTTGTTCTGCTGTAAAAAATTCATTATAACAACAGGGAGCATATTTTACGAAATAATCCTTGATATTATGAAATATTATTGACAAATTAATAAAAAAAAACAGTATTTTATTTAGTATGTACAGAATAAAGTCTGTCGGGTCAGCTAGTATATAATACAAATACGGAACTATAGTTCTTTGAACAAGAACCTATTTGCCACAAGCGTGACAGACAGCCTGTTTGACTGAATAGCATTTAATGGGAACGCTAACTATGGGCCTTATGAGAAAGTTCTTGGTCGCTCAGAGGGCAATGGATAGGGCTATGCTCGGAGTTTTCCTGCGAGATCGAATCAGAAATGAGAAGATCCGTAGGAGAACCAAAGTAATTGACATAGCCCAAATGATTGTGAAACTGAAGTGGCAGTGAGCAGAGCACATTGTTCGACAGACAGTTGGCCGTTGGGGCAGTAAAGTACTCGAATGGCGACCACGTACCGGAAGACGCAGTGTTGGTAGGCCCCCACAAGATGGACAGGCGATCGCTAAATTCGTTGGATGAGGGCAGCGCAGGACCGATCGTCGTGAAAATCTTTGAGGGAGGCCTTTGTCCAGCAGTAGACATCTTCCGTCTGATGATGATGATGTACTCCGCAACTGCCCTTCAATTCGCACAAACAGTTCGCTTCTGCTGTTTGGCAGAAATAAGTGTGATTATAGTGCTACTGAGCTCACCTTCCGTCTCTCTCCCAGACGATGGAGTCGATGGGATACCCAGCGACAGGGCAGTGGGCGATGAGCATGTCTCCGGCCACCACCGGACGTTTCTTCATGGGGCGCACGTATGGCAGTCCGTACACGTTGACGCGCGAAGAGTGGGACGCACTGCCGACCTGAGTGCACCATAATTTAATGCAAGTTCTTTAATGCGGACGTATTAGGGCAGGTGAATATTCGAGTGCCGGACTGGTACGCTTGTCGTTGCCACACGGGCGCACCAATTTGAAAAAAAGGCGCCGCCTGGCGCGCGCGCTTGGTACTCTTAACGTCGTGGCGGAGTAGTTGTTTTGTTGCTCTGAGTGAACTCACAAGGATTGCAATGTGGGCTATATGTTATGATAGTAATAAATAATAATTATTAGATTAGGTCCATAAATATTATGAATGTAAGATTACGTGTATATGATCGGATTGTAATTAATAATTCGATATGGTACATAAGATATTCTTAATTTATGCTTATTTTTAAATGTTACATTATTTTTTTAAGATGAATGTTACACTAGCGCATTAGGAATAATCCTGTTAGTCTAGACGTAAGTGTAGAAAACGAATTAATAACATAAAATCATGATCCTTCACACAACTGTTTATCGCAAAGGGGGCGGTACTCTCTTACTTATAGAATATTTTATAGTATATTTGTTTTACTAACGCAAGTGTTACACATTTAAATACGACACTTTTTTAAGGATTAAAACGCATGTAATTGTAGCTGTGTTTTTACATTAGTTTTTGCGTAAAAATCGGTCACGGCTCGTACACTGAAAGGTCACGAGACGTCGGGTTAGCTAAAATAATAATAAAAATATAATTTTTACAGTTATAATTACACGGGTTTCAATCTAATAAAAATGTTTTATTTTATATAATAAGTGTGTTCTTAACAGCGACACGACAGAAATGAAATTCTCAAGGTGAGTTAGTGAAATTCTCATGAAGTTGACTATATCAATGCGAAATGTAATATTTTTTTTCTTCTACATTCATAAAAAATATTGATAACAGAGTACCAAGCGTTAGATTTTTTAACTATTCAATCGCGTAAATGTTTACTACGATTTGTATGGCGTCTATGATGTATTCTTCTACTTTCACTTGATGTCGCTCTTTCGTCAACGATGTTTTCCTTTACTTTCACTAGATGGCGGTCTATCGACGCCATCACGTATAAATGACTGGTGAATTTCGTTATTCGCTATCCCAGTCGATTTGAGTCGACGTTACCAGGGTCCAGAACGAGATGGGATAAACAAGATGGATATATTTTAACTTCGTAGGCTCAATTATTCAAACAAACACATTGTTTCATTACAGTTAATAATCAATTCAATACAACAACCGTTTATTTAATAGTTAACAAATCTAATTTCCCCCTAGCATAAGTAATAAAACCTATTATTTTACGAAAATTTAAGTTTTTTCAGTCAACTCTTTCAAATCCTGACATATACTGCTATAAGCACCTTGGATGAAAGAATAAAGAAGTTAAGACATACCTTGCTAGAAGCTATACAAGAGTACAATCCTCCATCATTCGTGTGCACTGATGAAATATTGAGGTGGGATTCGACGTTTCCATCAGCTGTGACGAACTGTCCGATCTGCAGCCTCTCGCCGCTGTTCAACTTGTCTCCGTCCAGTTGCCACACGATGTCGGGTGTTGGGTTGCCAGACGCGACGCACTTGAGGCGCAGTGGAGGTCCCGAACGGAGAGTTTGTTCAGAGAAGCTGTGTCTGATTTGTGGGGGCTCGACTGTAAAAGTTGTTTGTGAGTTAATAAGTGGTTATCCCGTCAGTGGCTAAGCTGCCACAAAGCGCGTGGCGCCCATGCCCGTCTTAAGCCGCCGCGCGTTACGTCAACGGGCTCGTGTTACAATAAAATTTATTGCTTTTGAAGTGTTTCGGCTTGTTTATAAAAACGAACGTCAATGCTTTTGTTATTAAACAAGCTAGCGCTTTGCTAGATTACATAAACAAAAGATACTGCGTAATTTAAACAAATTTCGTTTAAAGTAGGGCTGTCATGCATTTTTTATGATTTTTTTAGATTTACCTACAGATTACATTTCGATTATTACTTATGAATGTAGTAATTTTTTATAACTAAAACATACTTCAAAGTTACTAATTAGTAATAGAATAGTTACTAAAACATCATAGATAATACAAAAAAGAAATTTAAATCAACTGCTACAGATAATTTTTACGGCTGACAGCATTTTGACGGCTTGTCGTATTGTACACAGATAAAGTTTTAAAATTAAATATTTTTACTTTTATAATCTGTTAAATAACCTTTCTTGTGGTATATCGTGTAGCTTGTCTTACTCAGTGTATATTTAACGAAAAAATATCTGCTACCGTTGAGTACCAAGCAGACATAATATGTCTGATTGGCACTAAATAAGGGATGAGACGAGCATGACGTTCAGCTGATGGTAATTGATATGCCCTGCCCATTACACTGCAGTGCCGCTCAATATTATTGAAAAACTCAAAAATTCTGAGCGGCACCACAACTGCGCTCGATAGTTACTAGCCGACCCGACAGACGTTGTTCTGTATATAATAAACAAAATAATGTTTTTATATGAATTTGTCAATAATATATCATAACATCAAAAATTACTTCGTAAAATATGCACCCTGCTGTCGTAATGAAATTGTTTCACAGCAGAACTGTCAAACCGTGCGTCAATAAATTCTCTCATAGAAATTATGTATGGACACATCAAAGGAAAAACAAATTTGTTGTTTTTATTTAATTTAGCAGCATTTTCCTATTTATTCACCTTTTAAACCTTCTCTGGACTTCCACAAATAATTCAAGACCTAAATTTGCCAAATCGGTCCAGCCGTTCTCGAGTTTTAGCGAGACTAACGAAAAGCAATTCATTTACCTACATATATATATAAATAGATATAGATAGATTAATACTTATATTTATATATCAAAATATACATAGGTAAGCAATGTGAGTACGTCCCAACAACTACTTGGTTAAATATTCATAAAGGTTGTGGCTTCGTTTCTCGAAATAATTTTTTAGTTTATTTTTAATCTTTTATTGGCACTACTCTTAACTTTCATGTACGTCAAGATGTTGAACTTGTATGTTTGTTACACCACATTAGATACATAGGTATTCTGTAAAATGCTAAAAATATTTGCATTTCAAAGAGTGGAAATCTATTTCTTGCCAATTAATCTCATTTCATCTGAACTTATTCGAATCGTTGTTCATGATTAAATGTATATAATATTGTTTTAGACTTAGGTATTCAAGGTTACTGCAATCAAAACGAATCATCAATAACATTTTTTTATGACAATAAGGGACGAGACGAGCACGACGTTCAGCTGATGGTGATTGACATTTTTGAAAATCTCAAAAAATCTGATCGACACTACAATAATTGCCCTTGTTCCTTGAGACGTAAGTTGTTAAGTCTCGTTTGCTCAGTAATTTCACTAGCTACGACGCCCTTCAGACCGAAACTAGCGTTTTACTTGTAAAAAGTTTTAAAGAGAGCTAGAAATAATTGTACATAATTGTTCGTCTTTCAAATATGCCCCAACAGAAATCAATTTAAGTTAATGATACGTACATCGACCTCCAAGTTTAAGTTCAGCGCTGGCTCCGGCACTCTCCTGGTCGTTTCTGATGAAGCATTGGTACATTCCCTTATCTTCTTTCTTAACCGATTCGATTCTGCAATTTTTTTTACTGGTTAATATCACATTTATTTTATGATGCTGTCAATGACATAATATGTATAGAACGTAATTGGATGCTATAATAATTTGTTTCAAAACAGTAGTTACTTAACACACTCTCGGCTGGTAGACGAAGAACTCAAGTGTCAATTTGCAACGTAAGTAAACGAGGCTTAATATTTTTAACATTTGATATTAATGAAATATAAACTATTTATTAAAATTTTCATGTCACTCTCATACACAGTTGAATTTTTTAAGTTTTAGATATCTTTATTTACATAGTTCGCGTTGCATCATTGGTATTAGCATAAACTGTTATTAGATGCTAAACTGTTATTAGGTGCGTATAGTTTGTAATGACTGACATATACGTTTCCAGAATCTGTTTGTCTGAATTTTTCAATTTAATTTTCAACCGCCATAGCACAAAAAAATATTAAAAATATTACATAACAGTCATATTGTAGACTATAATATTATATTAGACACTTTATAGCCATCATACATAGACTTTACATAAAAATATTTCGGTTTTTACTTTTTTACGCTTCGCAACGCCCCCATAAGGAACTTCGTTCCAAAAATACAGTCGAATTGAGAAAAAAAAAGGAGGAGGTCCTTTTTTAGACTCGGTTACAAAAATAAAATGACTACTCTATTGCTCCAATGGAGTGTAGGTACGTTTAGGTAAGTATTATATTATCAACAAGGTTTAGTTTCCATACTGTTACATGTGTCTACTGTGGCCATAGCGTTGTTAGGTAAAAAAAAATATCGTTTCTTTCCCGCCACTGAATCTTGGATTAGAAACTTTTTTGATATTTACTGCTATTTAAAAAAAATGAGTTGCTCCGTTCTGAAAGTGGATGTAGGTATAGTTGTACAAGGATATTAACTGTAGGTACATAAGTAGGCATTAATGCACTGTGATACTTTTATACCGCATACAAACCTACATTACACGTTAATAACCAATAATTGCGTATACGGTATATATTATTATAATAATTATATTGAAACACTCTTACACAAAATTACCTTTCCCCAAACTAGGCATAGCCTGTACTATGGGTGCAAGACAACGATATATTTAATACAATATACTTACTTAAACATACATATAAACATCCATGACTCGGAAACAAATATTCATTTTCATCATATAAATGATTGCACCTACCGGGATTCGAACCAATATAAATATGATGTTATTGATAATTGATTGACGATTGACAACCTGAGGATGGGGTCGTGGTGATTCATGTCCTTGCCGTCCTTGAACCACGTGATGGTCTTGACCGGATTACCCTCGTATCTGCACGTAAACACAGCTGGTCTGCCGAAATCAACAGTCTGGGTCGCTGGCTCCACGGTAGACTTTAATGGTGCCGTGACAGTCAGCACAGTTTCAACGGACTCACCTGAGTATTACAAAGTAAAGTATTATAAAAGACTATTTAATATAAAGAGAAATTAGTTGTAGAATGCATAAGACGCTCGGTTTATAGAATTCTTTATTCCTATTAAGATAAAGAAGTCACTTACATGAGAGATAAGTTAAAAAAAAAGATTAGTATTAATTACTTATCCGGTATGAATATGTGGTTAGTATAAAGAATTAGTGGTTAATAATAGGTACAATAATCTTGTGTGAGGACACAGTGATAAATCACAATAGCAAATGACGGTTAAAAATACATTAAGGGCCGTTTTCAATAACCTATTTATCCTTAGTTTAACTTACGGATACATTGCTGTCACCCTTCAATGACAAGATCTTATCTAACCATAGTTATGTCCAATATAGTTATAGTCCAATGCTTAGTCCATAGGTTATTGAAATGTAATAATGATAACCCTCACTTCTGGGATTAATTACACAAATTTAATTTGTAAATTTATGAACGATGCGGGACTCGAACCCGCGACCTCTCGCGTTCCGTGCGAGCGCTCTTGCACTGAGCCAACCGTTCGAGTGACGTGTCGTTCATAAATCTTGATAGGTTGTAGCTTCATCGACAGGATCTACTTTACAGTTGATAAACTGCTCAACCCCAATATTTGCGTATTAGGAAATTAACTTGAAATGTCGCTTTTTCATCTAAATAATTTGTACGATCGAAATATGATCATACTACTCGCTATACAGCTTACAATAAAATACTCTTTACTCAGTCAGTTAGTAAGTCCTATGTGGGGCGATTTATATGCTTTTACAACAAGATTCCAGAAAATGTTCAAAAGAAAAGTATGACGTTATTCAAACGAATTGTTATAAACGTCTGTGTGGTAAAGGTTACTATAACATAAACGACTTTTTTAATGATACCACACATTCGTGGGTTGACATACGTTTGGGTAATATGTGAACTAAGATTACCCGTTTTACTTGAAGTCGGTTATAAGTGGAAGGTCACAGTTGGCGTGGCATTACCACCTTGAAGATATTTGATACTCGCGTTACAAGTAGAATGAGACTCACCTCCAACAGAGTTATTGACGACACAAAGGTATTTCCCAGAATCTTCCACTTTAGCCTCTTTGATAATGAGTGTGCCGGAAACTTGTTTTACTCTGTCATTTAGAACAACTGGTTGCTTTCTCGCTGTGCCTTCAATGAACTTATACCATCTGTAACAATAGAGAAAAAGTTCAACGCTAGGTAAGACTACTAAATTATGAACGCATGGGCGCGCGTGCCGTTAGATAAAAAATTTAGAAGTTACTGAGTCTAGTACTAGATAGCTATGGCACTCGATACAGAATCCATTTATATTATTTTTTTTAACCAAAAAAAATGACAAGCAGCAAAATATTCGATTGTGATTTTAAGATATTACAGTGTAGGTACTAAAAATATTATCTTTTTTTAATATTGACATAAAGCAAATATGATATAATATGTGTTTTGACCAAATAAACAGTAGGTTATGGGGTTATTTTGCCGTTATGGACCACAAAAGCTCTTTAAAATAGACCTGACCGGAAACAGCTTATGAATCTATGAACAGTAATGAAGAGGCAAACATGAGACCGACACATAGCCTGGGCTTGATGGGAAACACAAAGTAAAGATTAAAGCGTTTGAATGAAATTAAGAACACCCTGTGACTTACCGGGCGGGGTCTCCGCCGCTCAATCGTTACTTTGTCTGAGGATTGGATAGGGCTCGCGGGCGGCCGCGGTCCTTCACGCGTTCATAACGCGCGGACTACCCGCCGCAACAGACTGCAATACAACGGACATGCTTTACAATGGTCTACTGCGTGGTCAATGAATGCGTGAGGTGCCGCCGGCCTGCCAGTCAGTAGTACTATACCTAAACAGCGGCGCTGGAAAAGCTTGGACTTCGCACAGTAACGCGAGGCTCTCATCGCCCCGCCCAACTTGACGATTGAGCCCGTCCCCGGTCACCTTCGGTGCCGTCCTACCCGTTGGCTCTGCAATGGAAACCTAATGATCGTGGGTCGCCTTAACTCACCTATAAATAGGTACTGGAAAAGCGGCTACTTGGCATGTCAAGTACGCTACATCGTGTTGCGCGACATAAACAACCTCCCAACCTTCAAAGTTTTTAGTGGAATCTTTTCTAGGTCCTATCTTATTGGTTGGCTCTGGAAGATAATCGGATTGCCATTTTAAATAATGAAAACGCGCCAGCGGTTAAGTGACTTTAAGAAAGAAAAATATAAGTAGTATTGATTACTAACCTATAAACAGGGGGAGGGTACCCGGCTACTTCACATGTGAGATATACGGAGCTGGCTAAAGAAGCTATAAATATTTCGCCACCTTCAAACTTCCGACTTTTATCACTTCGGGGAGCAATTTTGTTTGTTGGTTCTGTAATATTAAGGCATATTTTAACACGTACGTACCTTGAAACTGGTACAGGGAACCCTTGCGCCGGACATAGGAGGGCTATTGAGGTATTTTGCGAAAAATGGACAGCCGCCTTTGGTGTTGCTGTTATACTGGGCATAGCACTTGCAATAGGCTCTGACGACATAATATGATCGAAATATTAATGCATAGTTGTATTTCTTAATTTAAATAATTAAAAATGATTTTTAATAAACTTGCCTGAATATTGGAACGGGAAACGCTTGAGCTTGACACAATAAAGCAAAACTGTGTCCAATTATTCTTATGAAAGTACTACTACGAGAGTCCGTCGAGAAAGTGGGTGCCTTGGAGCCAACGGGTTCTGTATTAAAAATTAAAAAATGGATGAATGAAATATTCATACAATAACTTGCCTGAAGACTGGGGCAGGAAAACTCTGGGCTTGACATAGAAGTGCGAAACTTTGACCGATACGTTTACGAAATATACTTCCCATTGATTCGGACGAGAACGTCGGAGACTTAGCACCCACTGGTTCTACAACATTTAGGTAACTATTATATTATGTGAAATATAAAACACTTGCCTGAATATTGGAACAGGAAATGCTTGAGCCTGACACAGAAGAGCAAAACTTTGATTTTCCTGGCGTTTCAGGGATGAAAGTGCTGATTCAGTTGAAAACGATGGAGCTTTTGTACCAACAGGCTCTGAATATTTATTAAAAAAACTTAATTTTACTGCAGTTATTTGAACAAATGTTTTAAACTGTAATTTAGTTTATATATTTTATTTGATGTTATAAAAGCCTATATTTAAAAATATTTACACCTATCTGCAAATTTCGAGCATATTATATAAACAAATGCATTGACACTTGCCTGAAAATTGGTATAGGGAAAGCTTGGGCCTGACATGTCATTGCAAAACTTTGATCCTTATGTCTCGTTATAGCTGACGACGTAAGATCATTTGAGAAGGTCGGTGGCTTTGAAGCCACTGGTTCTGTGCAAGTAAAAAAATATTTTTACCATTAGTTGTTCTGTCTATTTTACTTACCTAAAAATCGGTGTAGGTGATGCTTGGGCCTGGCAAAGTAAAGCAAAACTATGCCCCATTTCTTTGACAAATATGCTGCCCTTAGAATCAGTAGAAAATGAAGGAGCTTTGGCGCCCACAGGTTCTACAAGCATATTTTTTACATCAGTTAAACCTACCTGAACATTGGTTGAGGGTACCCTTGAGCTTGGCAGAGCATAGAGCCCCCAGAAGATGCTTCGATTATGTAATTATAAGATGTGGCAGTAGTGGGAAAAGACGGTGCTCTTGCAGACACGGGTTCTGAGGGAAATAAATTTACAAATTATGACTCACTTGAATATAGGAGCTGGATGCGCTTGAGCCTGACATAAGAGAACGATTGGTTGTTCGGCTAATTTTGTAAGTGTGGTACTCTTGAACTCCATTGAAAATGTAGGAGCCTTAGATCCAATTGGTTCTGCGTGAATAAACGATTTTTAGTTGCAGCTCACCTGAATATTGGGACTGGATATGCTTGAGCTTGGCACAGAAGAGCAAAATCTTGGTCAGTTTTACGCACTATCCCGGAAAATTGAACATCATTAGAGAATGAAGGGGACTTAGATCCAACAGGTTCTACAAACGAAAAACAAAATTTTTTATTCACAGTACCTGAATAATGGTACAGGAAATCCTTGAGCTGGACACAATATATTGAGACTTTGACCAACAGCCCTTACGTACCAGGAAAATTTATTGTCAGTAGAAAAGGTGGGTGATTTCGATCCAATAGGTTCTAAAAAGTTAAGTTTATGTCAAAATTACTTAAAACATAGAAAGTTTTATTACCTGAAAATAGGTATAGGGTATCCTGGAGCTCGACAAAGTAAAGCTAATGCTTGACCGGCGGCACTTAAGAAGCCATGCAAATTTATCGTCACTTGAGAACACTGGTGGCTTAATAGTAATAGGTTATGAAAATTATACACCTATAAAGATCCTTACCTAAAAAGAGGAACCGGATAGCCTTGAGCTGGACATAAAAGAGCATAATTTTGTCCTTTGGCCATTTCAAACAATGCTAATTTTGAGCCACTTGAAAATGAAGGGCTTTTGGAGCCAACTGGTTCTAAAATATTATGTTTGTGTTTAATGATTTTAGGTAATATTTACTTAGTAATAGTACCTAATTTGAGTTATAATAATTCATAACTTACCTAAATATTGGGACTGGATAAGCTTGAGCGAGGCAAAATAATGTAATGCTTGAACCCATCGTAAATTCCAGGAATTCGATAGTTTTTATTGGTACTTTTGGTGGGGCAGAGTTAATAGGTTCTAAAATATAAATAATTATTTGAATTACCTTACTAGTGGTACGGGAAAAGCTTGAGCTGGGCACAATAATGTAACACTATTGTTAACGAATGCACCAAAACCTCTAACATTATCCATAGTAGGAAACTTTGGAGGCACTCTTCCTACAGGTTCTAGTAAAAGGAAGAATAATTAAGCTTTTATACTAAATAAAATTGACATTAATTACCTGAATATTGGGACTGGAAAGGCTTGGGCCATACATAACAAAGTACTAGCTTGATTTGCAGATGTTTCCGTAATATCGATCATTTTTGAAGCTACTTTCGGTGCCGCACTTCCCATGGGTTCTAGGAGTTAAGAGGATTATATACAATTATTAATACCTGAACGCTGGCGCAGGAAAAGCTTGTGCAGGACACAAAAGAGTGATGTTATCACTTTCTTTAGCGTCGAAGGCGCGACTTTTATCGGTGGTAGTAAATTTAGGCGAAACACGGCCGACGGGTTCTAAGAATATGAAATGTGGTATTAAATTGAGAGAATAATACAGTACCTGAATATTGGGACCGGGAAAGCTTGAGCTGGGCACAATAATGTCAAACTGTCTGTAAGTGTAGCACTAAAGCTCCTTGAACTGTCCATCGAAGGAAATTTGGGTGAAACTCGGCCAACTGGCTCTAAGAAAATAATATAAAGAAGTATTTAAGTAAATAAACAACTACCTGAACAATGGAGTAGGAAATGCTTGAGCTGGACAGAGCAATGTTACACATGTGTCTGATGAAAAGGTAAAGCTGCGTCCCGTCTCCATCGAAGGGAACTTCGGTGAAACTTTTCCCATTGGTTCTGTTTATTAAAATTTAAATTTGATACGCAGTTTTTTCGTATCTTACCTAAACATTGGGGCTGGAAACGCTTGTGCAGGACATAAAAGTGGCATTGTTTGATTAGTGTCAAAATTAAACAGACGACTTTTTTCTAGGCTTGGAAATTTTGGTGATACCTTTCCCATTGGTTCTGTAGGATAAACGAAAATGTGCTCGTAGATTGTTTTTTTTTTCGAGAGATTATCAAAAATTAAGCAGTCATTTATCTAATTATACGTGATAGCTACCTGAAAATTGGGACCGGGAAAGCCTGCGCTGGACATTGTAAAGCAAACGATTGATTTTTCTTGACACCAATCATTGTCCCCATGATTACCGAAGCAAATTTCGGCGGTACGCGTCCCACTGGCTCTAAAGATTTAATAAAATATCAACTATAAGTTGGATGTTTACCTGAACAATGGCGTAGGAAAAGCTTGAGCGGGACATTGTAATGCATACGATTTGTTATCCTTGACATCAAACATAGTTCCCGTTAAAATAGTAGCAAATTTAGGTGGGACCCGGCCCACTGGTTCTAAAACGTAAAGAAAAATCGTAGTTCCAATGCTGTTACCTGAATACAGGGACAGGGAATGCTTGTGCTGGACACTGCAATGAGTATGATGAATCCATTGTAGCAACAAACATGGCACCCACTTGGCTTGATGAAAACTTTGGTTGCACTCGCCCTATCGGCTCTGAAGATTGGTGTAAAGTGTTAAGAAATTCGAAGAAAATCTTACCGGTACATGGGAGCAGGGAATGCTTGAGCTGGGCATAGAACGGCTAGGCTCTGGAATTCTTTAAACTGGAAACCACTAGTAGTCTGCGCACTAGCAAACTTGGGGGGCACCCGTCCCACTGGTTCTGCGCATGTTGGGAGAAGGCTGAGTTACTAGGACAAGTATCCCAGCGTAGTTTATATTATCTTAGACATTTTCTTAAGTCCCCTACACTCTCTTAGAATTTAAAACGAATGACAAAAGAAGTGGCGCGATCTATAGCTCAGCAGGGTACCCTATCCCAACATTCAGGCAAGAATTTATTCTAAATATCTAAGTCTTATAGCAATTCGGCAATATAATGTTTATAATCTCAACAACTTGAAAATAATTTAGCTGCTTGTGTTAATTGCAATATTTTGTGTCAAAATGGATATTTTAGAAAGAACAAGAGATTATAATCATCAATTATTATCATAAAGAATAAGATAGTGAGGCATTTACCAACATAGCTTAAATGAAAATCTATGAATGCACTATATAATGATCCACTTTCATGGATACTTTGACAGTGAATGCCTCACTACCATAAAAATAAATAGGCGCTTCTAGTAATAATGGAATTAGTTTTAGAACACATTTCAATTAATTTCTTTTTAAAAATAATACATCTAATAAACTTGAATTTTATAATTATTATTAGAAGGCATTTTAAGTAAAAGTCAAGAATTCTGTTATTACGAGAAAAGTACAGTGTTTTGTACAAAATTTGGGTGAATTAATGATGCTAAGATGATGGTAAAAGTTAAAGTTGAAAGTTTCTTACCAGTAATAACAAGTCGTCCTTTTGTAGCTGATAATCTAGTTTCACCAGTAAGCCTGTGCTTTGTTCTACATTGGTATGATTTATAGCCATCTTCAGGTCCAACATCACGAATATGCAATTCTCCAGAGGGTAAAACTAAATATTTGCCATCTGAAAAGTTTTGCGATATGAAGATATTTGTTTTCAGACTAATAAGGGTAAATTATAATTTCATCAGATTCAATGCAGCATAAGGCTGCTCTTTACTTACAAATATCATTGCATGCAGGAAGGAGGAGAGTAGGAGGGTAGGCCGTGAGGCCCTTGGAGACAAAGGAACCAAAGTAAGGATAGAAACCCTAACATTTACAGTTAAAATTTTAAGTCCATTAGGAAAAGACATAAAAATCAATACCAAGTAAATGTTGATCGGAATCGATATTAATTTCATCAACGTCATTGTCTTCGCTGATTATCCATGATATAACGAACACGTACTCAGACACAAAACTAGGTATATGGCATTTTAAAATTGCTGAGTTTCCCCGTAAGACATACTCCTCCATCAGATTTACAGCATATGCTTGAGAAACAACTGAAAACAAAAACAGTGCAACCGTTTAACTAACATCAACGGTCGCAGACTATCAGGATTAAGGAAGTTTTTTGTTTTGAAGTTTGAATCCCGGATACAGAAAATGTTCGGAAAATAAGGAAAGGAGCTTTGTCACCGGAAACTTTTAAAAGATACCTAAACTTGTTGATTCAGACATATTAATCTCCTGTTCGTTTTCATCTTCTGATATTATCCAAGATGCTACGGATACGTATTCAGATACAAAACTTGGAATTTGACATTTCAGAATTGCGGCATTGCCACGAAGTACATATTCCTCCCAAAATTTAACATCGTAAGCTTGTGATACGACTGGAAAAATAATAAAAATGAAGACGAATTGAAACTTGACAAGAGCAAACGCAGAGATTAATACAAAGGATCTTTATAGTTAGAATTGGAGAAGGGAGCCAGTCAATCATAAAAGCATTATATACCTAAACTAAAATCTGTATCAATGTTAATGTCTAATTCATCATTATCTTCTTCAGATATAATCCATGACGTGATGGTAACATACTCTGTCACAAAACTAGGAATGTGACATTTCAGTATAGCTGAATTACCACGTAGTACATTTTCTTCCCAAAGGTTGACCGTATACGATTGAGAGACCACTGCAAAATTGATCTAAATTGATGTATGAACGATTTGTTACTGTATAATTTAATATGGTGTTTTCATGGAAAAGGAATAGGTTAAACAAAATACAGGCCGTATACAACACCTAAATGTGTATATCCTGTACTATTGATTTCTTTTTCTTCTATATCTCCTTCAAATATGAGCCAAGACGATACAGTTACATATTCAGAAACAAAACTTGGAATATGGCATTTAATAACAGCAGAGTTTCCTCTCAATACGTTTTCTTCCATTAAATTCAAAGTATAAGCTTGAGATACGACTGAAAAATAACAGAAGGTAAGGTTCGGGAGCAGGACAGTTAAACCCATGATTATATACCTAGGTTATTGGATCCGATATCAATTTCAAATTCATCAGAATCGCCTTCCGATATGAGCCAAGAAGACACAGTAACATATTCAGTGACAAATGTTGAAATATGGCATTTGAGTACAGCCGCATTACCCCGTAAAACACTTTCTTCCATTAAATTTACAGTGTAGGCCTGAGTTACAACTGTGAATTATGGATATTAGAATTATCACGGACACAAGGACGAAGGATTTAAAACACAATTTAGTATATTTTATGATATATCTTAAATAATACCATCATGATTAGCACTATCATTTGAGTTTATTTCTGTTTCATCATCTCCTTCAGATATTATCCAAGATGAAACATACACATATTCTGTGACGAAACTCGGAATAAGACATTTGAAAATCGCAGCGTTACCGCGTAAGACGTTTTCTTCAACTAAATTAACTGTGTACACTTGGGAGACAACTGAAAATGTTATAGGAAATTATTTATAGAACCCTTATAAACAGGACAGGATTACGGGAGTAGTACTATTACAATGTAGTAGAAATATACCGTAATCCTCAATTGACAAATATTCTCCACCATCGGAATCGTGCCAAGAAATTACTTGCACTTGATCAGTTACAAACGAAGGAATATGACACTTAAAAACTGCCGCATTACCACGAATTACATAAATATCATACACTTGAGATTCATAAAATTGATTGACGGCTGAAAATAAATATATAAAACAAATTTTATCAATAAACTCAAGCGTCTCGTTACATGGATAAGGCTTAGTTAGGCGGATGAGGAGAATAATTGAATACATCGTAATCATGTCAACTATCCTAATTACCATAATTGGTTTCCGATTTATTAAACGAATATTGAAAAAGTGAATCTTCTTCTTCTACCCACTCTAGTACTTGCACGTAGTCAGACACAAATGATGGGATAATACATTTCACTATCGCTGAATTTCCCCTCAGAACGTCTTCATCAATAACACGAGGTTCAAAATGCTGGTGGACAACTGTGGATACGGTATAACTTTATGTACTTAACTTTACATTAGGGATATGGGATTGGAAAACATATACTGTATTCAAGATTTAGTAATGAAGTACCGGAAATATTATCAATATTGTCATCAGCAGGTAGGGTATCATTATCCATTAGCCAGGCTACGACATGAACAAAATCAGCTACAAACGATGGAACGAGGCATTTGAGAATAGCCGTATTGCCTCTGAGGACGAATTCATCATTAACTCTTGCCTCATACGCTTGCAGGATTGCTGTGGATAAATTCACTAGTGAGGATAACAGGATTTGGAATATTTTAGTCTCATAATTTACCCTCATTATTGCCAGGATAGTAGTGACCGCCTGTCTGACCACATTTCAACAAAAACAAAATCAGACACGAAACTAGGGACTTCACATTTCATTAGCGCTGCGTTACCACGAATGACATATTCGTTGTCTGCTTCTGCTTCAAAAGGCTGCGATACCACTATGAGAGAGCACCACAGATTGATCAAAGGATTTATTAATAAGGATGAGTGTGCATTTGGGATGGTTGTAGATATTATTTGAATGTACCCTCTAAACTATTTGTGTTATTTATTGTGAGTATCTGTCCTTCATCCAAAATCCATGACTCCACATATACAAAGTCGCTCACAAACGACGGAATCTTGCAATGAACAATAGCAGCATTACCCCTTATCACATATTCGTTTTCAGCCTCAGTCACATAAAACTGTGATACCACTAAAGAATTTTGATTAGATAATGTGTTGGAATGGAAAAAATTGATCAGGTGATGGAACAGGCACAAACTAGGAAGTCCTTATTGTTACCAAGATCATTAGTAAATGTAATGTCTGTTCCTTCTTCATCAATCCATGCTTCTACTTTTACGAAATCCGCAACAAATGAAGGAATAGAGCATTTCAAGACTGCGGCATTTCCACGTATAACATATTCAGTAAGAATTTCAGCTTCATAAAACTGATTTACAACTGTAAACAATTTGAATTTCCTGTAACCTTTACGTGCTACTTGTGAATTAAAGTATTGGAGATACAAGGAAGGAGCCTGGATGTTTATTTAATACGGTTGAATTCCTACCAATATCTTCGTTGCTTAATAAAAACTCGTTGCTCTCTGAATCGACCCAGGCCTCTACTTTAACGAAATCCGCGACGAAAGAAGGGATATTACATTTTAAAACAGCCGTGTTTCCACGTATAACATATTCTGACACAACTTCAGCTTCGAAGTATTGGGTAACAACTGAAACAAATCTATAGTAGTTTGTTAAAGGAATTGGTCTTAGGATATGGCGGTGTTATACTGCCTCGGTAATTACCATCTTCTTTGGACCCATTCATTGTAAAAGAACTTCCTTGCTCATCTTGCCACGAGACGACATATACAAAGTCAGCCACAAAAGATGGTATTGAGCATTTAAGTATTGCAGAGTTTCCACGAATCACATATTCATTATTAACCTCCGATTCATACTGCTGCTGGACAACTGAATTTAAATCCATTTATTGGAGAAGGAGAAGGACTTAATAAACTAATATCTATGGACAGTAACCATAATTATCGCCTGGATAAAAGTTTTCTTCTTCACTGGTGTGCCATGACAGAACCTCAATGAAATCGGCAACAAATGATGGCACCTGACACTTAAGGATGATGCTATTTCCCATGATCACATATTCTTTGTTTACATCAGTGTCGTATTGTTGGGCGACCACTAATAAAAACGTTATTAGGTCATTAAGAAAGTTAAGTAAGAATCCGTGATACCAGATCCCAAATTTGAATTTTAAAATGATAATCATTATTTGTTATACTTGGCTTAAACTATTATTACCGATATCATATAGGAAGAGGTAACTGAAGTCCAAACAGTATTAATACATCGTTCATTGACATCAGCAAGGTATCCCACTTATGGTGGTAATAACAGTAACGTGATAAGGTTTTTAATTGACTGAATATATTATATCTAATAGCATTATGAATAAATAGGCTAGCTACTTTGGGGCAAATGAGGTTCATGTGATGGAAGGTTCACTACAAGGTCTCTTGACAGGCTACGCATCTACGTTGATGGCCTATAAACTAAGTCGTATCGCTTCAAGAAAACTGAAGTTTATTATTATAATAGAAACAACAAGCTGTTGGTAATTAATTAACGAAACACAGTTTTTTTTTGTAGGTAGCTACATCACCCTATTACTTAGTAGGTAGATACGATATTATCATGAATCATCATCATCATCTGGACAAAGGCCTCCCCCAAAGATTTCCACGACGATCGGTCATGCGCTACCCTCATCCAACGTATTCGGTCCATCTTGTGGGGGGCCTACCAATACTGCGTCTTGCGCTACGTGGTCGCCGTTCGAGGACTTTACTGCCCCAACGGCCATCTGTCCGTCGAACTATGTGCCCTTCCCACTGCCACTTCAGTTTCGCAATCATTTGGACTATGTCGGTCACTTTGTTTCTCCTACGGATCTCCTCATTTCTGATTCGATCTCGCCATTATCATTAATATTGACTGAAAATTAGATCATCGCCTCAGATCATTGATGCGGACAGATAATGCCGCCAACCATCAAGTGAGTTGCCTCCATCACATGCACTATCAACTAAAATAACACCACCACGAATACAAACGTCTGAAACCTCTTGATTTCTTCCTCAATATTCCTAGATCCAAATATATAAACAATTTAAGAAGGAAATCCCTTCCGTATAATATATTGAAGCTGTAATATAAAAGCATGAAGTTTTTTAATGTACCTAAATTATTTATGAGACAGTTTATGACAAAGAGCGATTACACAAATTAATTGAAATACAAGGAAAAGCCCTTTAACTGGATGAAAAAGTTTTTAAACTTTTTTTTGGAACGAAACTATGGCTCCGGTCGCGTACGTTGATGTTGTACTTTTGTTTAGGAAAATAAGGGACTAGACGAGCAGGACGTTCAGCTGATTGATACGCCTTGCCCATTACACTGCGTGCCGCTCAAGATTAATGAAAAACCCAAAAATTCTGAGCGGCACAACAACTGCGTTCGTCACCTTTAGACATAAGACGTCAAGTCTCATTTGCCAAGTAATTTTACTAGCTACAGCAGAAATAGGCGCCGTGTTGGTACCCATAATTTAGCCGGCAAAGGAACCTCCCACTGGTAAACTGGTACTGGACGACGTTCGCTGTGATCTGGACACAGTACTTCTGCTGCTAGTTTACGGACCTCTTTCGACTCCTTTGACATCTTCCCAGCTTCTTCCACTTCCACCAACTATTTCTATTATTTTTGGGACTGTGGACCTTTCCCTTAACAACGTTCTTTATACTTAAGCAGTCACCATCTCTACGTGGCCACATCATATCAACAATTCTTGTCAATATTTTATCAATGTTAGATGACTCTTAAATATTTTATTTAATGGCTTTAATGAAATTCACTACGAATATTTAAGAGAGTGAAAAACAAATCTGGGTCTCATCTACATCTACACTTACTTCCCAGTTTTTGCGTCCCTGTCTTCCCGGTATCTTTATTTATTTCATCGATAACTTCATTATTTCTATTATATTTGGGTTTTTATCTTTGAGCAGCAAAACCGCAAAAATATGGCATGAGAAGAGTAAAACGAGTTGGTAGGTGATATGCCTCGCCCAGTATACACCCATGGCAAGGCCACTCAAACTTCTTCCGCTTTGGAGACATAAGACGATAATAATATAATCCAGGTATTTCACTAACTACGGCGCCCTTCAAACCAAAACACAATAATGCTTGCATATTACTGCTTGGCGGTAGGAAGCACCACTGTGGTACCTGGTATCTACCTGGCTTCCTGTGCAAAGAAGCCTTCTCGTGCCGGAGTTTGGCGACTCAATATCTCCTGAGGATGCCTCGTTTAGAGGCGAAACACGTGTCGAATTGTTTGAAGGCAATTATTGGAGGAATTAACAATAAAGAAAACTCAAAACATTTGGATAAAAAGCCTTCTACTAGAAGTTACTCTTCTGTTTCCACTCTCTCTTATTAAACTGCCTTTCAATGAGTGCTTAACACGTTATAAAGTAACATTGAATGAAGAATGTAACTCAGTTAAGTATAGCGGTGCTAGTTGCCGGATGATTATTTAATTGACCCTATTGAGCCCTCAGATATAAAGGGCGACCCGGTCATTGGTCGCGTCAATACATCTAATAATAAGTTACGTCATTCATGTTTATGTATTACTAGCTGACCCGGCAAACGTTGTTTTGCCATATAAATTATTTTTATAGTTAGACTGTTTCTTTGAAATTGCAAAATTACTTTATTTTTCTAAAATAAACGTAAGCCTAAGTTACTTTTTTTTACATCAGCTTCCTGCCAATACAAGTCCCGTCAAAATCGGTCCAGTCATTTCAGAGATTAGCCGGAACAAACAGACAGACAGACAAAAAATTTAAAAAATGTTATTTTAGTGTATGTATCGTATATTCATATACATGTAGTTAAAAACGGTTATTTCAATATTACAAACAGACACTCCAATTTTATTTATATGTGTATGTGTATAGATTTATGCAAAGTTTTGGCGTTTAGAGGACTATTGAATTAACTATTAATGTGTGCAGGGGGTTTATGTTTGTTACACGATCGTTGCCAGCAGTTTATAAGAAGATAAAGTATTCGTTTTTTTAAGAATTTCACCAGTTCACGAGTGGGACGCTCCTTAGCACTTTTAATTACAATTATGGGTACCGAACGGCACCCATTTCTGCCGTGAAACAGTAATGTGTAAGCATTACTTTGTTTCGGTCTGAAGGGCACCGTAGCTAGAAATAACTGGGCAAATGAAAGTGGACATCTTATGTCTCAAGGGGACGAGCGCAGCAGTAGTACCTCTCAGAATTTTTGGGTTTTTCAATTATCCTGAGCTTCACTGCATTGTAATGGGCAGTTCGTATCAATTACCATCCGCTGAACGTCCTGCTTGTCTCGTCCCTGATTTTCATAAAAAAAAATCCGCGGAGAGTGCGACTCGTATACGACGCGGTAAATTCGGGCGAAAAGCAAGTTGTGCGTATACTGACGCATGTATGTCGCTGTTCTCCTGTGCGACGATTTAGAAGTAGATAGATCAGATGTACGAATAGCACATGAGTAAATATAACTCATGTGCTAATAGAGTCAACTGTTCGGTTGGTTTCATGTACATAGCTGGACCCGAAAGTTTTGGTAGATCTAGATTTCCTAATCATCACCGGAATTAATTGGCAGTAATGATCTCGACGCCAAGTGTGTCATTAATATTGCGCCACCAATCAAAGTTTATTTTAACTTTGAATAATAGGATAATTCACAAACTGAAGCCAAAATATCCAATCTACACTTTACGGCCTTTTCTCTAATATACTCGAACGAAATAACGTTGATAGTTAACTCCCAGAGTATATTATGTATTCAGATGGAATTCGCTTTCCGGTGCTTGGTGGGCGGACCCACTAACAATTGATGCTATTATATTGTAACTACCATTGCTCGGGACTTCGTCTGCGTGGAATTTCGAATTGATACCACAGAAAAATTTACAAATGGATGTGAGAACAACATGCAATGTTCGATATGACAATCTTTTTCCGATATCCGACTATTATAATGTATGTCTGGTACTCCCGCGGAATAACAACCCCCAGATGATGGACACGATGTCTTGGTTTGTATATCTGTCAAGTCATCGGTCATATTTAAAACTAAAAATCAGTCAAAGGTGAGCTGAAATGACGCTCCTTAAATACTTTATCGACTTTTTGAATTCTTTGGCAATTGTTACCGTAGCATAAATAGCCACTATCCTGTTAGAAATTTATCTAACTAATTTTGACGAATTACTAACTGATCCAGCAAATGTTGTATTGCCATATAAAGTACAAAAAAATGGGGTATAAAAAATAGATGACAACCGATTCTCAGACCTAAAATTTTTCGTACTACAATAATCATTATATTCGATTGCCATCTTGCAAATCTATTGCGTATTTGTGGATGGAATAGAATAATATTAAAATCGCGATACAAAAATACGTGTTCATCGTAGATGGGTGAAAATTTGAAGTTGTATGTATTTTTTAATGTTGAATCATAATAAAATAAAAATAAATATTTAGGGCTGGGTGACCCTCATCATTTAGGGGTATGAAAAATAGATGTTGGCCGATTCTCAGACCTACACGATATAAACATAAATTTTCAAACAAACTGGTTTAGCCGTTTCAGAGGAGTTTTGTAACAAACACCGGGACACGATAATTTTATAAATAAGATTTATTAGTTTGAAAACACTGTAACAACAACTGCTTACAAGTTCAAATGTCTGCGTCATCTGTCAAGGATCAAGTTATAAGAGCCTATTAGCTTCAATGAAGCTTTGCGCCCGTCAATTACACTCCATTTGACTGCAGCTAGCTTACTAAGTTACTACATAAGCTTTCTAATCCTATTTGAAAAGTAGCTTCTTACATGTATACATATTTTAACCGTTTACGACGTCCACTGCTGGACAAAGGCCTCTCCCAAAGATTTCCACGATGATAGGTCCTGCGCTGCCCTAATCCAACGTATTCCGGCGATCTTGACCAGATCGTCGGTCCATCTAGTGGGGCGCCTAACCATAATGCGTCTTCTGGTACGTGGTCGCCATTCGAGGACTTTACTGACCCCAACGGCCATCTATCCGTCGTACTATGTGCCCTGCCCCAGCAACTTCAGTTTCGCAATCATGTACGTGTTCAATGTGCAACCATTTACGTAAGCCAAGATAGAATAAGTTTTCTGAATTTATGAACACTCCGAAATGATCCAAGGTTCAAATATTCTTTTAAATTATAGGTTCTATAACCTTCAAAAACAGGTCAAATGCAGTTGTAATATACTTTCTTGAATATAAAAAGTTCAGTTTGTAAAAAAAAACAACAATATCACTTTTCAAAGCACCAACTTACTTAATACGTTAAAGTCGATATAAATAAATTAATAATATTACACCTTTCTTTGTACGTAGTTTGTGTGATCGCTCTTCATTTATGTTACAATACTCATTAATTATTATATCAATTACCATGTACAAGGTGCAGGTAGCACCTTATTGTACAACTTATTAGATACACGTAATACTTGAGTTAGCAATAAATCTCTCATCAAAAAACTACGTCCTTGCATTTTCTAAAACGTTGATATTTTGTCGACCTAGTCAATAATGATTTCGTGATCGCAAAACTTCAAATCCGATCAGAATCTCAAGTAAAACTAAAATTTAAGTATTGATTGACTAATTAAACATTAATTTAATTATGAAGTACTGAACATCAATTGGAGGTAATTCCAGAAAACCGTTCCAAACCACAATCATGTCGAAATTGAGTTAAGAACACAAAACTGGTCATGTGATTCATATTAACGGACTGACAAAAAATGGCAGCCCTACTGTCACTCTTTAAATGACACCATGACTTAGTATCCCAACCCACATGTATGGTATACACTAATATTTATTAAACTTTAAACACGAATTCCTTAAAATGTGATGTTTGTGTCTTGGAACGGTTTTCAAGAACTACGTTCAATTACAAAAAAAATATTAATTAAGGCGTAAATGCAATATTTATAATAAGGACCAGGTGTATTGCTAAAATCAAATTAAAATTCGCACTTATTATTTTGCGAATGCTTAAGCAGTGTAGACTTTTTGATGAGAAATACGTCTTATATCTACTGTTATATCAAGGTTTTCTTACCAGCTCTGACATTGACATCTCTAGAATGGATAGTACCGACTGGGTTCCTGGCTAGACAAGCGTACACTTGGGCATGTACTTCCTGGCGGTAGTCCTCGGCTCTGAATGGTGGAAATACAAGGTTCCCGTTGGGAAGGACCTGAAAAGATTGATGAGAGAGAGATTTGTTACCCACAGGTGTTTATATGTAAGGTTGGTGAAGAGAGACACCGTGTACGAGATCTATGGGTGTCTGGGTGTCTCGGTCTGAACAGCTCCGCAAACTGTGAGATAATGTCGCAAGGTACCGAAGGAATTTCAGGAATCATGAGCGGCACTGCGATTTAATAATACGTAAAATATCTGGAATTGAACCAGCAACCCTTTGTTCGATAGGCTGACATTACTCAGACAACGACCACCTCGAACTGTTAAACTACGAGTAGGTGTCTACTTGTATGATGGGAGCACAGTATTGCTAAATATTTTTTTTATTGAAAATAAGGGACGAGACGAGCAGGAAGTTCAGCTGATGGTAATTGATACGCCTTGCCCATTACAATGCCGTGCCGCTCAGGATTCTTGAAAAACCCAAAAATTCTGAGCGGCACTACAATTGCGCTCGTCACCTTGAGGCATAAGATGTTAAGTCTCATTTGTCCAGTAATTTCACTAGCTACGGGGCCCTTCAGAACGAAACACAATAATGTGTAAACACAAACGGAAGAAATAGGCGCCGTTGTGGTACCCAAAATCTAGCCGGCATCCTGTGCAAAGGAGCCTCCCACTGGAAAAAGTAACGATAAGGCAACGAGCTTAAAATAAACACAATTTTCAGATACAAACTTTATATAAACTCAAAGAAGGACCTCTGCACCCCGCTCGTTATTATTGTACTTCTCTCAAGCTAGATAATAGGTAGATCTAACCCTTCCGCAGTTAAGGTATATTGATCGTTAAGAGAGAAGCGAGAGACTAATGGAAACAAGCCATTATATAGACATCATAATCATCATCATCATCAGCAGGAATACGTCCACTGCTGGACAAAGGCCTCCCCCAAAAATCTCCACGACGAACGGTCCTGCGCTGCCCTCGTCCAACGTATTCCGGCGATTTTAACCAGATCGTCGGTCCGTCTTGTGGGGCGCCTACCAACACTGCGTCTTCCGGTACGTGGTCGCCATTCGACATCATAATGATGACTCCGAAATATTAGTCGGAGGGTGTTTTACCCACATCGGCAATATTGGACAGTATAGCAGTGCGCAATGCAATATGTTATGTTTACTATATAAGAAATATAAACCTCACCAGTGGGAGGCTCCTTTGCACAGGAAGCCGGCTAGATTATGGGTACCACAACGGCGCCTATTTCTGCCGTGAAGCAGTAATGTGTAAGCATTACTGTGTTTCGGTCTGAAGGGCGACGTAGCTAGTGAAATTACTGGGCAAATGAGGCTTAACATCTTATGTCTCAAGGTGACGAGCGCAATTGTAGTGCCGCTCAGAATTTTTGGGTTTTTTGAGAATCCTGAGCGGCACTGCATTGTAATGGGCATGGCGTATCATTTACCATCAGCTGAACGTCCTGCTCGTCTCGTCCCTTATTATCATAAAAAAAAATACATAAACCTGTCTCAATCCAGGGACGTCTCCAACAGCGGTACCATCAGCTCGGACCCAGATGACGTCGGGAGGTGGTGACCCTCGGGCGGCACACTCAACCACAGCACCAGTCGTGTTACTGAAGTCCACTCGGTTCGGAGGTTCTTTCATGAATATCGGCCCGATGGTCTCGTCCTCGCATCGCACTGCTCCTGAAACAATTAAATTAATTCTTAATCTGAATTTAAAAACCAATTCACAAAAAATGGTCAGGTGACCTGGAGGAGGTTGTCCAGTGGGACTCCTTTGCACAGGATGCCGGCTAGATTTAGGGTACCACAACGGCGCCTATTTCTGCCGTGAAGCAGTAATGTGTAAGCATTATTGTGTTTCGGTCTAAAGGGCGCCGTAGTTTGAGAAATCACTGGGCAAATGAGACTTACCATCATAACATGTCTCAAGGTGACAAGCACAATTGTAGCGACGCTCAGGATTTTTGGGTTTTTCAAGAATCCTGAGCGGCACTGCATTGTAATGAACAGGACGTATCAAATACCATCAGCTGCACATCCTGCTCGTCTCGTTCCTTATTCTCATAAAAAAAAAAGAATGTAGATCCACCTTTGTCTTTGGAATTTAAGATGAGTAAGAGACTCTTGATATTGAAAATGTAATATAATAAAACTAGTATGGGCATAAGTATTGTTAGAACTAAAACGTCTAGTATTCGTATTCAAGGTTAATATTAGATCATTATAATAGAATGGGGTGTTAAAGAAAAGCTGAGTATCAGACGTATGTTCGACAATATCGTGCTCTATAGATATACCCCCTTATTCATAATGGTACGCTAACTTAAAACAGCTCCTACAGAGTGTTATTGCTCATTCTGACTTAGGTCAATAGAAGAAGACAGAGTGAGGATTAGCAATGCTTTAAGTTAGCAGACTATTATGAATAAGGTGGATAGGTAACAACATGCTTCTCTGTCGAAAACTATAAAATATCTTAAGACATAATGAACGTAAAGAGCTGGTAATGCCATTAAAGCCAAAAATGGCCGAAATACTTTAAAGGAAATATTGATGGCGAGGAATGAAGATCCCAGCTAGGACTAATTCGCGTATCATCAAAGAAAATTTAAGCTTTCTGAAGACAAGCCAAAAATCCTTGTGGGAGGCTCCTTTGCACAGGATGACAGCTAGATTATGGGTACCACAACGGCGCTGTTTCTGTCGTGAAGCAGTATTGTGTGAGCATTATTGTGTTTCGGTATGAAGGGCGCCGTAGCTAGTGAAATTACTGAGTAAATGAGATTTAACATCTTATGTCACAAGGTGACGAGCGCAATTGTAGTGCCGCTCAGAATTTTTGGGGTTTTCAGGAATCCTAAACGACATTGCATATTGTAATGGCCAGGGTGTTTAAATTACCATCAGCTGAACGCCCTGCTCGTCTCGTCTCTTATTTTCATAAAAAAAACCTCTACAGTTAAAGAGCCAACCTCTTTCATAATGCTTGGTGGCCCGATACGCGGATGAAAAAAAGTACAGAGGTATCCTGTTCACTGACAATTTTTATTTAACTACGAGTAGAACTAGACTACAAAAAGCAAAATATTTTATTGTGCATTTTTTTTGAACATCTACTGATTCAACATACATGTGTTGATGCCGAATCCTATATGAACTACAGTAAAAAGACGCAAGACGGATGCGTCAAATGTCAAATTTAAAGTGAGCTGTCTCATAATGTTGTCGTTGTTTATTACTATTAAGTATTCTATTGCCGTTTTTATTAGAGCCGACCACTGGACCTCTACTATATACCACTGGATTGACGAATGTCAAAGTGCTTTTGTGCCTGTTTGACATTCGCTCTTTTGGCGCTGTTGGCCATGCGAGAGTCTGCGGTACTAAAACTAGTGATGACAACCTCAGCAAACATCGATAGATGGTGGGAAACTATTTACAAAAAAAAAGTGTGTACTTTATTATGTTGATTGTTGAAGTTTAAATAACACGGAAAACGAGCAAAATTCATTCGAAATGCAAAAATGCTTCAGAGTATTGTACGTTCCTTCGCAGCCATTTGTATTTAACGTCAAAATTAGTTCTCTCGACGCTCGCGAGTGGCGCTTCAAATAGGCACAAAAATTTGCTGTCAAACATATGGAACAGCATGTCCAGTGCTACTTATCGGTTACAGGTCAGTGGAACTAACCCGAGACCGCTACAGCTTTACCCAGGCTGGATATAAAATGGACATTCTGTGGATGAAATGATAAGTGAGGGCATCAGTTATGAGTAATTCCCTGTCATTATAAATAATGACAAGTTACATCGGGACAAGTGATTAATTTTTAACTAAATTTCATTACTTATCACAATGTCTGGTCATTGTGAATATTGCTAAGTGATTGTCTGGCAATCTGATAATTAATAGACACCTTTTATGTCGGGGGGTGGGAACCGAACATGCTGACCCATTCGGTCACAGAGAGCCATAGCATCGTTGTTTTCAACTTGTCTCACTACACAGCGCTAATTTTTTGTGACTTTGTTAATGATATACGGTGACGGACGTTTTGATGCGTACAGATTGGTGTAACGTTACATGAAATGTATCATGCAATGAAAGAATTCGCCGAACACATTACTGCAATGTAAAAGTAAAAAATGTCATGAAAAGTTTCAGTTTCAATTCCTCATAGTTTAGACGTCTTGTGCGTGCGAAATGTGCATTTCACGCGCACGCTTGACACACAATTACCCATGAGCTGTTGTCGGTTTATCGAATAAACACAAAGGGCCGCGTTCGCGGCTGAATGGCGGAAACAGACGTACGCGGGAGGTTCGTAGTGTATGATCGCGCTATGCGTCCATTTTTGGCAGCGAACATGCAATGAAAGGTGGAATGATACATTTCATGATACGTTTCACCTGTCTGTACGCACCTTTAAGATGTTTGAATGTGGAGAGCGAACTGGTACAGCGATCTGGTTGTAACTTTGTAAGGATGGCTGTTACTTTGATAAATTTAATTGACCCGAAAAAACTGTGTAATTCAAAATGCCATCAAAGCGGCAATTCATATCTGCTTCATAATCAGTATCAGTGAAACGAATATATCATTTTGTGTTATCTATACCACAGAGTAGTAATACTAACGGGGGTAATATCTGGAACTGATTTCGAAAATACTGTTACCAAAAGAAAACCACATAACTTGTGACTGTCTTAGGTTTCTATTAACCCGAAAAATGAAAAGTAAGTCGGAGAATAATCGGTCGAGAAAAAAAGTTGCGAGATTTTCGAAGAAATTTTATCTTTTTGTGTGTTTAATTTTAATCTCACGTATGAAATAAAAATAATATTAAAAATACATGTCCTTTTATTACTTTGAAAGAAAGAATTAAACACAAGGCACGCATTTAAACAACAAAAGCAATATTAAACCTAACTATTATATTATTATTTATTTTATATCTAATAACATGGAAGAACGTAGAAATATTAAATATACCTAGACTCGTATCTATGTTGGCACAGATCTATCGAATTGTTCTTTCATTTATTTATCGAATATTTAAATATACGAGTAATTGACACGCCTATTTCACAATTCTAAACACAATTGCTAGTTAAATATTACCCACACCACGCCTCGGTGGTAATGACAGCTTGACACGCAGCGGATTATTTTAGGTTAATTGTTCATTCTTAATAATTGAGCTTAAACGTGACAATGCGACTAGTTAAATGGGTGTTAGTATTATACGGTATTATTTTATTCTGTGGACTTCATAATAAGGCTGAATGCTTTTTCTCTTGTTTGTAGCCCGTTGCTCCAATGGAGATTTAACGTCCGACCCTGAGAGAATCAGAAGACCTAGCACACAAGCTCTGGATAAGCTTAGACTCCAGTATCTTGCAATTACCTGAATATTCCTTAAGAGTATAAACATATTAAAATGCGTTAATGAAACTTGCAAAATTTGTAAACTAATTATATTTGAAGGGTGAATAAAAGGCTTTTATATTTTAATGAAGTTATACTTCTTTATGCGCGTTATGAAAATGTAACAGGGTGAAGTTGGTTCCTAAAATTTTCTGACGTTTGCGATTTTCGTTATTTTTTTTGGTTTCTTCATCCATTATTAGGAGAGGCAAAGGGTTCAAGCCCGTACAGCCGTATTTGTAATTTAATAATTAATTGTCAAAGCCATCGTTGCAAGATTTTTGCAATATTGTTCTTTCTACAAACGTAGAATAGCACTAAGAATAAATAATTTTTGCTTTGTTAGGCCAAAGAACTATAACTTCTTGCGTGCATACATAAGTACACACACACTTTTTTTTGTTACTTAAGAGTATAACTTGAATTGTAATGGACTATTTTGTAATTGTTATGAGAAAATATAATCTAGTAATATGAACTTCAAATAAAATCTTTTTTCTTATCCTGCTTGTATCATACTAGTGTATGATTTGAGAATTTTTGAGTTTTTAATAATTATTTTCTTATGAATGACTTTGTTTATTTTGGTTTTATATTTTTAATAGTATCTATTAGTATACTAGCACCTACAGATAGCGATTAAATTAATACTGATAAAGTTTTGCGCCACCAAAAAAAGGATTCAGTCAAAATTATTTAAACTTCTAAATAATAAGGTCGAGTTTGATGTCAAATATTGCTGCATTCAGAAAGTATAAACTAGGATGCCGCAGTCGCTCGTCGTACCGCTTTGCTGCGTATATTTGAGCGGAGCGAGGTAAACTAAGTCTGTACAAAAATAAAACAAAATTAATTCAAACATCTTTTGGAATTTGACGCCATATTTAAATATGAGGAATTAGCGCCTTATTTGGTCACATGAGAAACTTGTGCTGATTTGCAAATTTAATAACTAAGAACCTGGCAGTCGAATCACTCTGGATTTTTGCTTATAGATCACGAACATTCGAGAATGATCAAAGGATAGCAGTGTTACAATTAAAACTTATTGTGATTTGATCAAACGGCTCAATTTTAAAATAAATATAAATAGCGCTTGCTAATTTAGAATAATTTGTAAATCATGTTTGTTTTTAATTATAATAATTGAATCAAGTCGAAATTCAAAAGTCTGTCAACATAGAAAATTTGGAAAGCTTTCTATGAGGTCAACAATTTTTAAAATCGGTCCAGAAATAGCCGAGAATCCATTTAACAAATAATTTCTTTCCATATGCGACCAACCATAAATTACAGCCAAACTTCATACCACTTGACTCGCTATGCTTGGTTAAACACTACAGAACGGACTGCGTATAACGCAGTGGACGGCTGTAAGTACCTACCTACTAGTAAAGCCCGTATTTTTATGCAGATCGCTTGTCAGCAACAAAACAACTCAAACACAAGGCAGTGCTTTTGTCTGTGTTACTCCTTGTCAGCTCATGAGCGCTCGACCCAATTTATAATGACATGAGACGTCTCACAATTCACAAAAGCACGTTTCGCCCCGCGACTCTTAATAAAGGCAATAACTTTACAAAGTTGCACTGAATATGTAAAACGTAGAAAGTATGAGAATGATAGAGAACTGCCTTTTTCACAATATTAATACAAAATGTTTAATAAGCTTCTGTTGATCATTTATTTTTCTACATTTTTAAAGATATTTACGTTGATTAATGCGATCTCTAGATGACCCTTTTATGCTTTAAATTTGACCGCGTAGATTCTGTACGCGACCGTTTACATGGTCTTAGGTCTAAAAATCGGATACTGTGTAAGAGTTTGTTGTGTTTGATTTTTTTGCATCGAAACTTTTTATGAGGCCATT
>CATIXQ010000029.1:5893565-6010806 GCA_949711755.1 Leptidea juvernica | reverse complement strand
CCAGCCGTCCATGCCGCCGTTGCACATGAGGAATGACACCCTGGCCCATACGGCAAAAGAGAAAGCCGATCTCCTGTGCACTCTTTTTGCCTCCAACTCGACTCTTGACGACAACGGAAAAACACCGCCGACCATCCTGCGGTGTCAGAGCTCCATGCCTGAAGTACAGTTCCGACAGAAAACTGTTAGGCGAGCTCTGTTTTCGTTGGACGTCAGGAAGTCGAGCGGGCCGGATGGCATTTCTCCAATCGTGCTTAGAACGTGTGCCCCTGAGTTGACGCCGGTGCTAACGCGTTTATTCCGGCACTCTTATTCAAAAGGCGTAGTCCCTGATTCATGGAAGTCAGCCCTTGTCCATCCGATCCCAAAAAAAGGAGACAGTTCGGATCCGGCAAACTACAGGCCTATTGCTATTACCTCCCTACTCTCCAAAATTATGGAGAGCATAATTAACCGCCAGCTCTTGGTATACCTTGAGGGTCACCAGTTGATCAACGACCGGCAGTACGGCTTTCGCCATGGTCGGTCGACTGGCGATCTTCTGGTATACCTAACACATAGATGGGCGGCGGCTATTGAAAGCAAGGGGGAAGGCCTGGCAGTTGGTCTGGATATAGCGAAGGCCTTTGATCGTGTATGGCACAAGGCGCTCCTCGCAAAACTTCCATCATTTGGGCTTCCCGAGAGCTTATGCAAGTGGACCTCCAGCTTCCTCACTGGGCGCAGCATACAGGTCGTTATCGACGGTTATTGCTCGAATCCCAAGCCCGTGAACGCTGGAGTGCCCCAAGGCTGTGTGCTATCTCCCACGCTGTTTCTTCTGCATATCAATGATATGTTGGACACCGCCAACATGCATTGCTATGCAGACGACAGCACTGGTGATGCCGTATACACGGGCCATGCAGGTCTCTCTCGGGAAAACGTCGACCAGTGCCGGGAGAAACTTGTGTCTTCTATCGAGTCCTCTCTCGAGAAGGTCGCGGAATGGGGTAAGTTGAACCTTGTCCAATTTAACCCCAGAAGACTCAAGTTTGCGCGTTTACCACTAAAAAAACCCCATTTGCCGTATCTCGCCTAGTATCGGAATACTGGGTCTCGAAATCTCGAGCAATTGCCAATTCCGTGGCCATCTGGAGGGCAAAGCCAAACTGGCTTCAAAGAAACTGGGCGTCATAAATAGAGCACGGCAATACTTCAAGCCGGCCCACATTCTAGCGCTCTACAAAGCGCAGGTCCGGCCTCACATGGAGTATTGCTGTCATCTCTGGTCTGGCGCACCCCAGTATCAGCTCGATCCATTTGACCGCGTGCAACGCAGAGCAGCTCGAATTGTCGGGGACCCAGTACTCTGTGAACGGCTGGATCACTTGGCGTTGCGTAGAGACGTCGCTTCATTGTGTGTCTTCTACCGCATTTATCACGGGGAGTGTTCCGAAGAGCTGTTCAACCTGATTCCTGCCGCCGAATTCCACCTTCGCACGACACGCCACAAGTTACGATATCATCCCCACCATCTGGATGTGTGGCGGTCTTCCACAGTGCGGTTTTCAAGGAGCTTTCTTCCTCGTACCACGAAGCTGTGGAATGAGCTTCCTTGTGCGGTGTTTCCGGGACGATATGACATGGGTACCTTCAAGAAAAGCGCGTACACCTTCCTTAAAGGCCGGCAACGCTCTTGTGATTCCTCTGGTGTTGCAGGAGAGTGTGGGCGGCGGTGATCACTTAACACCAGGTGACCCGTACGCTCGTTTGTCCTCCTATTCCATAAAAAAAAAAAAAAAAAAAAAAATATCTATAAAATATATATAAGAGATTTCCACGTATATAGTCACTCATCACGATTACTCTGGAAACATAAGGCGTAGAGACTTAAAATTTGGTAGGAATATTCCTTTCGCCGAGTGGAGGTCAGCTAAGAAGGAATATACGAAATTCTACCCGCAAGAGTTTTTTTTATTATAAACAGAACAACGTCTGTCGGGGCAGCTAGTATTGTATATATTATACATACATTTATGATATATAGATATCTATTCATATATTTGATTATAATGTTAGTTGTATGAGTCCAAGAGCAATCATTTGAGCGAGCATAACAAGTCTCAGTCTCGTGCCAGATTTTGGCGAGACAACACGTCCTGAGGATGCCTCGTGTAGAGGCGAAACACGTGTCGAATTGTTTTAAAGACAAATATTGGCGGAATTAACACTAAAGAAAACTTAAATAATTTGTATAACAAACCCTGCCAATGATTACGGAAACTAAACCAAATTATAAAATAGATGTGCATTATAATATATTCTCACCCACACTGAAAAGATAAGTCTAGTCTAATAAATGTTATGGAGAAACGATAAGTCTTCAATCAGCAGTAATTATTACAGCAAAGATTCACGTGAAGTAGAGCAGAAAAAACTAAACAAAAAGTTGCGCGCAGGCCGAGTTGCGTCGTGTTGTAGGTGCAACAGATGTGCGCGCGCGCAGCTCTCTGATTGGCTGCAACAACGGCAGATGTATCACTACTTGTCTTGTAGAGTCGTGAGCACTCTGTTATTTGTCCAGTTTCCAGCATCCTATACGAAAACTTCTCTGTAGCTTTTGAAATTGAAAGACACATGATTTACTCTTATTGTAATGATAGTACAGTAGATATACTAGCTGACCCGACAGACGTTGTTCTGTTCATATAAAAAAAACTCTTGCGGGTAGAATTTCGTAAAATCCGTTCTTAGCTGACCTCTACTCGGCGAAAGGAATATTCCTACCAAATTTCTAGTCTCTACGCGTTATGGTTCCAGAGATATCGTGATAAGTGTCTATATACGTGGCATTCTATATATATATATATATATATATATGTGTATATAGAAGATATATAATTATGATTGCTTAGTTATCAATAACTATTATCAACCTGGCTGTTCATATTATGATTTAAATGCTTTATAAAGAATGGAATCTTCACAGAAGAAATATATGACGACTGATTTTATTATTGTATTTCTTTTCATTAAACTCTACCTTTTCAGAAGTGGTGGTAAATGTAAAAATAACAAATAAATATATTCAATAAATAAGTGTCATTGAAAAAAGTGATTTTCAGATGTGATTTGAGTCCCATAGCCATATAGCCAAAGAAATTTTACTATAAGTTTATATACCTATAACTAGTTGACCTGACAGACATTGTTCTGTACGTAATAAAATAAAATACTGTTTTTTTATGAATTTGTAAATAATATTTAATTACATCAAGAATTATTTCTAAATTATTCTCCCTGTTGTTATAATGTAATTGTTTCACAAGAGAACTATCAAACCGTGCGTCAATAAAATCTCTCAAAAAGAAAAAATGTCATATACAAAACAAATATTCGAAGTAAAAATAATTATGGGTCCCAAATCGAAATCAAGTTGGACTAAACTGCATTCCATGAAGTATACCCCATTTAAATCCGTTCATTAGTTTAGGAGTTCACTGGAAACAAACATCAGGACACTGAGTCTTCTTACACTACTTATTTGTGATGAAGGTTAAAGTATATTAATTAGCCTGTTAATTAATATTTTGCGGACGCTATTTACTCATCCAGTAACGGATGGTCCGGACCTCAAGGCATTAGAAAGAGAGGCAGACCTTGTGGTAGGGGGACAGATGAAATAGTGGCGGTGGCGGAGCAAAGTTGGATAGAGACTGCAAAAACCAAAACTAAATGGAATTCTTTGGAGGAACCTTTTACCCAAAACGGTTCCATACATACCATGGATAGTAACTAAGAAGTAAGACTAAATAGTTGTAATTTTTGCATGGATACAACTAAAACTTTTATTATTATTATTTACTCATCTGGAAACGATTAACATATTAATTTTTATGAAGTAGGTAAAGATGGAAACATTATTGTAGAAACAATTTGTTTTGAGCGCGGCTATCAGTCAAACTCCGCTATCTAAGTAGATGTTGTAATTGATACAGTTGGGTTATGTGGGCGGCGGGCCTCTCACGCCTGCTCGTTACGGAGGCATTCCAACACCTGCGTGCATACAGCCACGCCATCTGGGTTGACTAATGAGTAGTGACCCGTAGGAATGTTCTGATAACGCCCTCATCTTTTATAAGTACTTATGTCTGTTTGCTTTGTGTTTTAGAGAAATTATACTGAATTGAGATACAATTACTCGTGGAAGGGATTGACTAGTGCACGAGTAAACAACAAAATGTATACTATTAACGAATATGTAGTAAGATAAAGATGATGATTTATGAAAATAAGGAACAAGAAGAGCAGGACGTTCAACTGATGGTAATTGATACGGCCTGCCCATTGCAATCGCCAGCTCAACCGCTCAGGATGATATATATCCCCCACAAAATGGACCGACGATCTGGTCAAGATCGCCGGAATACGTTTGATGAGGGCAGCGCAGGACCGATCGTCGTGGAAATCTTTGGGGGAGGCAGTGGACGTCTTCCGGCTGATGATGATGATGATGTAGTAAGAAATTAATACGATAATTTTAGTCTCAGAATAATAGTTTTACTTACCTGCAGGTTTCTTAGTTACGTGATCGACGAGGGATAGAATATAGTTTCTGCTTTGCGTAACTTGAATTATGTTTCATTAACCGACTTCAAAAAAGTATGAAGTTCTCAATTCGTCAGTATTTTTTTTTTATTTTTGTTACCTCAGAACATTCAACTTAGTGAACTGATCTTAATTAATAAGTATATATTGTTTGGAGTTTACTCCATAAGCATTGATTTTCATATAAGGCGCCCGTTATGAGAAAAATATGGAGAGTAAAACCTACTCATCAAATGGAATAGTAACGTTTTTGGTGCGCATCATTTCTCGCGCACCGTTCACTTTTCAGTTGGCGTGACAGTCTAGACGCTCGGTCCCTATATTAGTTTTATTGCAGTGATACGGATAGCAAACATCATTTTTCTTTTCTTGTATTTTGAAGCTTTATTATATTATTGAAATTGATTTATTATTATACTTTCATAAAGTTAAGTGACAATTCTATAAATTATGGAAGAAAGTGGTGTAAAATATGATAAGCACGTGGGTACTAAGCAAGTTACATTTCATACATTAATATGACATGTATTGTATATAGAAACATTTTGTTTTTATTAAATATTGAATTATCAATATATGTAGGTAGTTCATACAAATTTATACGAGTTATACACATAATTAATTAGATTCTGCTGTATGTCTGTTTGTAACCAACTCCATTGGACTTGATTTTGTTTAGAGACCTGTTCAAAGACAATCGGTCTTGAGGAGTAAACTCCAGTCGGAGCTGACACACACCCTTTTTTTATTATTTGAAAGTTAGTGCATCCAGTGTTGTCCCATTATAATTTGGTCCAGATCTGACAATTGTATCCATAAGAAAATCATAAGAGTCTTATATTTGCTATTAGTATGTACGCGACAAATGGACGAATAACTCAATATGTCGCCGATCAATTTCGATGATTCTTGTTTTATTGGAAAGAATATACTTAAAAGGTTGTGGGATCCATGGCAAACGGAACGGAACTCTTACGAGCTTTAAAAGATTGTATAAAAATATGCAATTATTTTTTTTACTTTTGAGTGCATATTTGTCGTTTTCTTTGGAATAGTTTCTTTTTTGAAGTCGGTTGCTTTTTTGTTACTTTTTTTCATTTTATTCTTTTGTTTGAAATCATTACATACAATTTAAATGTTTCCCATGTCAAAATTTACATCACACACCACCACATGGACTTCTGTGGGCGACTTACTAATCTCATTGTTAATACATCGCACTATGTGATACTGTGTCTGAGTGGGAATTATTTTACTTTGTTGTAATATTATATATTAAAGTTATAAATATTAAACTTATTCAACAACTGACTATACATTTTTTTTATGAAAATAAGGGACGAGGCGAGTAGGACGTTCTGGTGGTAATTAATTCGCCCTGCTCATTACAATGCAGTGCCGCTCAGGATTCTTGAAATACCCCAAAAATTCTGAGCAGCACTACAATTGCGCTCGTCACCTTGAGACATAAGATGTTAAGTCTCATTTGCCCAGTAATTTCACTAGCTACATATTATGTAATACTCACTAAATACAGACGTATTAGACTTAGACGTGTTAGATTTGACAATTTCGTTTAAATTTGCTAAAATTTAAAGCTTAGCATTTAACACAAAATCTTTATTATTATTTAAATAATCGTTTACAATGTAAAGTTTTTCTAAATGTTTTTGTTTAATATATGCTGTTGATATGGTTAGCTTGGCCCACCTACTTAATAAACATGACGATGCATCAGTAGCTACAAAGAATGTAAACAATGCCACGTGGTTGTTATATAAGCTGCATCCTGAGCAATCGTGTCAACTAATATTTAAAAAACTAGGATTGTTACCTTTGCCGTCGCTTTATATTTTCGAGATATATTATACTTTATATTTTCAAAAAAGTAATAAAGCATTGTTTAACGGCCGTTTTCAATAACGTATCTATCCTTAGTTTAACTTACTAGAGGTAGACAAATCTATGATTACGCTTACTTACATTTCAATAACCTATCGACATAAAGCATTGGACTATAACCATACTGGACATAACTATGGATAGAAAAAAATCTTGTCATTAAACGGTGACTGCAATTTATATTTAATTATATTAACTAGAGAAACGATATTGAAAACGGCCGATAATAAGCTAATGATCTAAATCCGCGGAACCGACGTGATCTACATAGACTCGTTCTACATAATGTTCCCAAAATTACTTAATGTAATAAAAGTTTTGTATGTTACTGTGTTCGTATTTATAATAAGTTACCGAGTAGCATTAAAAATTTAAATTCTAGATTATTTAAGAATAAGCTATATAGTTGGCTAAATGCTTATAAGTTTTATAGTGTTCAAGGAATTCATGAATTAATTGTATTAAGTTAAATATTTGAATGCTTGGAATTGTGCTAGCAATACATATAAGCTCATTATTATAATATTTTAATACCATTGTATGCTATCTTTTTAGCAAATAAATATATTATCTAATATATGAAATTCTCGTGTCATGGTGTTAAACATTGAACTCCTCCGAAACGGCTTGACCGATTTTCATGAAAGTTTGAGAGCATATTGGGTAGGTCTGAGAATCGGACAATATATATTTTTAATCCACCTAAATGTTAAAGGTTTTATTTTTTTTTTTGATTATGAGTCAGCATTAAAAAATACATACAACTTCAAATTTTCATCCATCTACGATCAACAGTTACTTTTGTATCGCGATTTTAACATCGGCAATACAACGTTTGCTGGGTCAGCTAGTTATTATTATAAAATTTTCGCTGCAATAAACCCAACGTGTGCACCCGGCCACAGATACAAGTAGGTAAGCTACATTGTTTATGAATTGTCTGTTATCTACAAAGTGGGGCGTCAAGTCGTTAACAAAGGAGTGAGGCGCGGGGGACACAGTTACTGGCCACTGGCACACTATTCTATTATGGCGATTCTTTCCAAAAGAGATCGATTTTTACATCGATTCGAATCGTAAGCTGATGAATCGATTCACAAAAATATCATAAAAGATAAAAGATAAGTTTGTATTTATAATGTACATAAAAAATCGATTTTTATGAAAACAAGGAACCTACCGCAATAAATGATCTTATATCGGTAAAATTAGTTTTTTTTAGTTCAGGGAATTCCACGATAATAATTATTTTTATAAGGTATGAAGGAAGCTGTTTATTTTCCAAAAATATATTTATTTCATGAAAAAGTTGCCCAATGCTTTATATCTAAACTTTTCAAATATAATAGTTTGTCCAGTCTCATTGGACCCAATCGGATCATCCCTTGCAATGTTACCGATAATTTTTTTTTTGCTAAAAAAAAGTATCGAATGGCGATTTTTAAGGGCTTAATACCGATTCATTGAAACGATTCAGTTCTGTATCAGGATTTAATAAAAATCGATATTTTCGACCGAAAAAATCGATTGTCCGATTAATCGATCTCATACCGCCAACCTTATGGCACCCTGCACATTACAGCCGCGGCAAGGTAGTGGGCCGCGGTATACAACCCTATACAACTTGAAGGTGCTCCAAAAATTCATTGTATTCGTACTGTTGTTGTGGTACATTTACGAATTATGTAAGCAACAGGTTTTGGTGACCAGAATCACAATGGCGCAAGCTTACCGCATATTTTTGCATATTTTATGATTAGTGAGTTGACTTGGTTTCGTTGGAACGGTGTGAACTTTTAGTCACACGACACAATTAGTGACCACATCACAAAGATGGAGTTAATAATACGAAACGCGAAAGACGTCGCTTCATTCACGTGTGTCTTCTGCCGCATTTATCACGGGGAGTATTCCGAAAAGCTGTTTCTCCTGATTCCTGCCACTGAATTTCATCTTCGATGTCATTTCCACTGTATGGATGTTTGGTGATCCTCTTCAGTGCAGTTATAAGGAATTTTCTGCAAAATACAACCAAGTATACGCGCTTTGTCTTATGTCATTTTGTGCCTTTAGGGCCGACAGAACCTAACGAGCGTAACATAGCCTACCATGACAGGTTAGACTAATTCAACAGCCTTAAAATAAAATGTGTACACTTTATTAACGCGCGTAGAAAATTCTCAATTTAATAATTTGAAAGTTGGATCGCCATCCAATTGCTAGGTTCATATTTGACTAACGAAGGTGATAAAAATCTAACTAACGAAAGAAAAAGATTGTGTGTGTTTTGACGATTTCCAATCTTTAGATTGCTGACGTCAGCGACATTAGCTCCTAGATCTCTCAGTCATCTTTCAGCTACCTTCGGAGTGAACATTTGTTTCAACAATAATCAATTTTCCAAATCCCCAAACTAGGATTGCATACGCTTCTTTTTCTGCAATCACATTTTCACCTAGGCATTCTAGATTTACCCTTTAAACAATTATTGTATTGTTCGATACTGAAACGAATTATTAAAAACAGTTTAAAATTTATAATGCTTACAAAAAGTTTGGAAATGCAGTAATTAAAATATGTGCTACGCGTTTAACCAAGCAGTGTTAGATATTTATTAATTATTGTATTTACAGCACAATATGCTTTTAACTAAAATTTACCTTATTACTTATTTTTAATTTGTTAATTTCACTTTGATTTAATTCATGAATATAATTTAATTTAAAGTATACATTGCAATACTTGTAAATGTTGGAGAATAAATGGCTTTATTTTTTATTTATGTGTGTTAGGCACGTCAAAGTATCGACATTCAAATCTCACATCACATACACCAGAGCGAAGGCCTATCGTATGCTTGGCTTCATACTGAGGACAAGTAGTGATTTCAAAAATATTAAGACTTTGATTCTTTTTTTATAATTCTCTTGTAAACTCTATCTTAGAATATGGTTTTATTATTTGGAATCCATTTTATGGTATACATGTGAAGGATCTTGAAAAAATACAAATTCACTAAGCATGATAAATATAGATATCCTTAAAATCGTCGAACAAAGCGAGATATGACATTTTTGTACAAAATTCTTAACAATTTTATTGACTCTCGATTTTTGTTAAGTAATAATTACTTCAGGTGTCCTAAGGATGGCACTAGAAATAAGTGATTGTTTTATGTTTCCACCAACAAGATTACCAGTGGGAAGGTCCTTTGCACTGGATGCCTATTTCTACCGTTAATCAGTAATGGGTAAGCATTACTGTGTTTCGGTCTGATGGGCGGCGTAGCTAGTGAAATTACTGGGCAAATCAGACTTGACAACTTGAGTCTCAAGTTGACGAGCGCAGTGGTAGTGCCGCTCAAAATTTATAAGTTTTCTAATAATCTTGAGTGGCACTGCATTGTAATGGGCAGGGCGTATAAATTACCATCAGCTGAACGTCCTGCTCGTCTCGTCCCTTATTTTCATAAAACAAAAACAAGTAGGTACTAAATATGTTAAAAATACTTTTATCTATCGAGCTTGTAATCGATGTACAATTTAATAAAACTGATTTACATACTTTTTCGATCACACAGATTAAGAAATATATTAGAGAATACTTGTATATATAATATCATTTAGGTTAGCAATAATCCGTTTGATTTCGTTGTTTTCTTCTAAAGTTTTGTATGTTTTTTATTTTGTTTATCCTCTTTTTGACTGCTCACATGATATGTACATTAGTGGAAACTTTATTGATGTGTGTACAATTTTATATGCATTTCTGTAAATGTTTTAAATACTGTTTGTTTCCCAAAAACAAATAAAAAATTTAATAGTTAAAAGTGACTTTAGTCTATTGCAATACCAGTTTTTGTTAATTTTTAATATTTAACTCTTGTAGGTGGATGTAGGTAGAGAGTTATATTATTTAAGTCTGAGTATCAGATGTGTAGGATGTCGTACACGTCGTCCGATATGAGACTGTTAGTGTGTTGTAACGACTGGTATAACGATATTGTGAGCATAGAAAATGTGCAACAGACAGATCGTAGAAACTGTATGTATACAGTCAGGATTATGTTATAATGTTTGTAATAGTTCAATATTTCCAAATAAGGGTCCTTTTCACAGGATGCCGCCACACCACAAAGGCGCCTTTTTCTGCCACGAAGCAGTAATGTGTAAGCATTATTGTGCCTGAAGAGCGCCGTAGCTAGTAAAATTATTGTTCAAATGAGAGTTGCCATCTTATGTCTCAGGGTGACGAGCGAAATTGTAGTGCAGCTCAGAGTTTTTGGGTTTTTCTAGAATCCTGAGCGGCACTGCATTGTAATGGGCAGGGCTTATCAATTACGATAAGTTGAAGGTCCTGCTCGTCTCGACCCTTAAAAAATATATATATTATTATGACTTGATTTTTCGCCGAGTGGGCTACAATAATATTCGATCTTATGTTATTTGAGATCTTATGTCTCAAGATGACGAGTGCAATTGTAGTGCCACTCAGAGTTTTTGGGTTTTTCAAGAATCCTAAGCGGCACTGCATTTTAATCGGCAGAGCGTATCAATTACCATCAGTTGAACATCCTGCACGTCTCATCCCGTATAGACTTTAAAAATATATATTATATCTAAGATGACTGCTGATATAATATTTAATAAACACTTAAGAAGCAACCGAAATAAAGTGAGAGATATTTTTTTAAATAGTAGCTTTCTATTTCTACTTTATTACAACAATTATAACTTGTAGATAACTTCAATTAAGTGTAATACTAGAATGATTACTAGAATCTAAGCTAAACTCGATTAAGGTGTCCATCATTAAGTTAAAAAGTGTCTCTACCGTTAAAATGAAACTTATGTCGTATTTTCCACACGTCGTATCTATGATTACATGAACAATATGAGCGAGGTCGTTCACCTCATCCTAGTTCGTAGTTTAACGTGTTATCTCTATTCCGGGTCCTACTGAGGCGGGATGCGGGATGCCCGGGTTGCCCCTAATACTCTGTCACACTATCTGTAAGATGGCAACTGTTAATCACGGACGAGTAAAAAAAAGGACGCCGTGTCACCAAAACAAGCCGGTAAACGAGTAAATACATAGCCCCACGCAACACTTACACTAATACAAGCCGATCGGCCGCCATTATGATATTTGCCATCGTCTGACAGATCAGTTTTAAAGCGTCGCAATTAAATATTATAAAAATGCCGTCGTGCGTTGTGAAAAAGTGTAAAAACGATAGTATAAAAGTATTTGTGGTCATATATGATTATTTTAGGGAGAAAAAACTGTGGAAATGGTATGCCCCGTAACCGCAACACACTAGCATAAAGGTGCTTCACTTGCTAATATCATGGCGCGGAGTCCTACTTTTTTTTCTCGTCCGTGCTATGAATAACGCTTAGGAATACCTATTATAATACATGGGGCACACTAAAAGCACTTTTAGCTAATCGGAACTATTTGAATTTCGAATGTTATATTTTTTGAATCGATGCAACCTTCTTTGTAAAAAAAAAATGGCGGGAAATCATTTGTCAACTGTTTTTTATCACACATCAAAGTTCTACGTACGCAACGAAAATGGAATTAATTCGAAAAGATTTTAAAGCGATGATTTTTTATGATTTTAAAACTGCTCTCTCTCCGCAAGACTGTGCCGCTCGTCTTCAAAATGCTTTTGGGAGAGAAGCAGCTTGCTTGAGCACCGTGAGGCGAACTTTGCTGAATTTGAGAGAGGTCGGGTTTCTTTACATGACGAATTTCCTGAAGGGCGGCCTTCAACTGCCGTCAACGAAAATAATGTGGCTACTGTTAAGCGGCTAAATAAAACCCGCGGATTACCTATGACACAATTCGAGGACTAGTGGGGATTAGTTTGAGCCGCATTCAAAAAATTTTACACGAAGAATTGAAAGTTCGAAACTTTGTTGTCGCTGGATCCCTTATGAATTGACAGCGGAGCAGATGCGGGAATACTCGCGTGGAATGGTGCTCACAGATGCTAATGAAGTACGACCACGGACATTCTAATGCTGTTTATGGCATTGTCACTGGAGACGAAACGTGGATTTATTGTTTAGATCCCGAAAAAAACATTAATCTTGTTAATGGGTTTGAAAATGAGAACAGGCCAACAAAAGTGAGGCAGGCGAGAAACGTTGGTAAAAAAAATTATCGCATTTTTTTTCTCAGCTACCCATCTGCACAATTCCACTTGATGATCAAAAGAGTGTTAATTCCGAGTGATACTCTACCATTTGTTTACCCAGGGTGTTAAAAAGTTCGTGAAAGACTACCTAAAAGCCGCATTCTCATACATCATGACAACGCTTCTTCACACACGGCCAACAAAAGTAAGTAATTTTAAGCTTCAGAAAAAGTACAACTCGTCACCGATCCTACACATAGCCCCGACCTATCACCCTGTGATTTCTGTATTTTCCCCAAAATCAAAGATTTGATGAGAGGTTTCACTTTTACCAATTCCGAAGAGGCAGTGATAGCGTTCAATCAGCACGTAGAAAACATGTTTCAGATCTGTGGTCCTCCTGTTTAAAAAATGGTTCGATCGCATGAAAAAATATTTAAAATGTAAAGGAGAGTATTTTGAATACACATAATATTTTGGCTATAACATGTTGTTTTTAGTTAAGTTACGCAAAACTTTTAGTGTGACCTACGTATTAGTCCCCACCAATGACGTTCTATACAACGAAATGTTTCAAATTGTCAATTAAATGTAGAATGTAGAGGCTGTGTGTCATTATTGTAAGTGGAGCACGTCATAGTTACAATCGACATGCAGTCGTTTATTAAATTGAATAATTCGCGCTCGAACATCGTCCGCAACACAACCAAATGTATGGTCATCGTCGGGAGCTCAATGTCACACTTATGTCATTATGTTCTCTAAGCATTAGTTTTAGAAATGTCAGCCGTTGTCCATGAACCAAAGATGTGATAAGGTACAGTTATAGGTCTACGTGAACATATTGTTCTCTTTGGTCTTACGAGCTGAAGCTCGCAACTTTTTTGACGCAGACGTGACTTCAAAACTTGGTCCAACAAGATATTATTATGTCTAATTAGTCTGGCCGTAAGTTCTGTTTCTAAATAAAAATCTAATTTCATATAACATTGACACACTTTTACACAAATTATCTTGCCCCAAACTAGGCATTACTTGTACTATGAGCACAAGAGAACGACTTACTTTGACTTTGCTCAAAATTTACTTTTTACAGTTATAAATATTCCCCACTACTCACTGGCACAAATGCTACGATTTCTTTATATTTTTGTCTGGATTGACAACGCACGACGACATTTTTAAAATATTTTATTGAGACGCAAACTGATCTGTCACAGACGATGACAATTCTCATAATGACCTCCTATCGGCCTGTAGTAGTGCAAGTGTGTGCGCGGGGCTATGTATTAACACGTTATTCGGCTTGTTTTGGTGCTACACTGTTATATAAGGTGACATGGCGTCCTTATTTTCTTGCTAGTCCGTGACCCCATTTAAAGAGGTTATCAAAACGTTTCATAGACTGGCCATTGAAAAGTCAAAAGCAGGAAATGGATTAAAATATTATTCAGATCTCTAGGATTTCCCCGTTCAGTATTGAGTCTCTTTTCACTTGTTTCAACACAAGCAAATATTACGTTGTCATTTGTTTATTATAAAAGTATGAAATTCAGTAAAAACTAATATTTCTATCAACCATCGTGAAAAACTGGGTTATTGAGTTTTTTTATGGCCATTTTATAAAATCCGTGTACACATATTACATTGCGAGGCTTCTTTCAGTACACTGTACACGAGTATGGCTCCGGTGTCGACCCGTATTGCCATTCATTTGATAAATACTATCTACATATATCTATACATACAACCATAATAGCTAGTGTTTTTATACATACAATTTTTTTTATAGAAAAAGGAGGAAAAATGAGCGTACGTCTTGCAACACCAGAGGAATCACAGGAGCGTTGCCGGTCTTTAAGGAAGGTGTACGCGCTTTTTTTGAAGGTACCCATGTCGTATCGTACCGGAAACACCGCACAAGGAAGTTCATTCCACAGCTTTGTAGTACGTGGAAGAACGCTCCTTGGAAAGCGCACTGTGGAGAACCGCTTCACATCCAGATGGTGGGGATGATATCCTAATTTGTGGCGTGTCGTGCGAAAGTGAATGTCTCTAACTCGGTATAGTTTCCCATTAAATATAAAACGTGTAGGTAAAGTACTTCAGGAGCTTATACTAGCGCAGTAGCCATAAAAAGCAGAAAAGTAGTCCAAATCTCTAAAATTTGGTACACAGAGAAATGTTCCAAATCCCACCTTCGCATGACACGCATATAACTTGGACACCATCCCCAGCAAACGAATGTGTGGTGGGGATTTTAGATGGTTCTGAACCAAGAATGAGAAGGTTGATAAGAGTGGAAGACGCCAGGAGTAGTTATATAAATCCTATATAATCACTTATTTTCTTAAAATTGATTATTTTGTAATTATTTTTACTAATATCGATACATAATATCAGATTCACAATCACACTCATGTAGATAAGTGATTGAGTGCCATTTGTCAGTGACTTATGTCAGATCAAACATGTTATCACTAACTACATAATATGATAAAACTAAGTCCTGCGCCGCGTCTGTCTGTCTGTATGTGCGCGATAAACTCAAAAACTACTACTCCGATTTTCATGCTGTTTTAACCAGTAGCGTGGTTCTCGAAGAAGGTTTCAGTATATCATCTGGTAAGTTTTTATATGCAATAACGAAATTTGTGGGAGGTGTCGGAAAAATCAAGGCCGGCTGGGAGTTTTCAACGAAAACACTTTCTAAAGTCTTTGAGATATAAAAAAATAATGTATGATGGAATTGTGTATCTTCTATTGGTCTATAGAAAAATCCGCGATGGCATATGTCTATCTCTTAACATACTATATCAATTTTGATACTTTAAAATTTGCCAATTATAAAGCAGTAATGTAAAAGCTGTTTAAATAATTGCGATATTAATCATTATTATTTTATTACTACATATTATAAAATCATTAATTTTCGAGAGCTATACAATATATAAATGTTAACACATGGAACAGACATAAACTTATAATGCCTACTACTCGGCTAAGTCGAGTTAATAAGCCTTTTGTGGGGTGATGTATATGCTTTTACAACAAGATCCCAGAAAATGTTCAAAACAAAAGTATTACTTATGTTATTCAAAAGAATTGTTAAAAAACGTTTGTGTGGTAAAGGTTCCTATAACATAAATGACTTTCTTAATGATACCACAGATTGGAAATGGAGCGACCGCTCTCAGGCTATCAAATAATAAGTTTAATTGTACAATATTACTTTGGAAACATAGTTTTTGATGAAAAAATGCCCGCTGAGTTTGTTGCGCCCGTTCTGCTCAGGTCTTAGCCATTCGTTTTGGAATGGGTATATTTGACTTTCAATAAGTGACGTCACATCCTATTTTGAATAAAAATATTTGAATTGACAGAACAGCGTCTGTCGGGTTCTGACCCAGTCTAGTCTGGTAAAAGGCATAAAAGGCATTTATTTCCTCAAAATTTATTCTTTTTGGTGTCATTTCTAATATACTAGATACTACTACCGCTTCAGAAACAAATGGCGATCTAAGAGAGAAGAAGCTGCGCAAGAAACTCTCCCATGACTCTTTTTTTTTGCGCTCTTTTTAATAAAAATGTACAATATTGTACTGTCATTGCTATTGCTATAAAATAATTATAATCAAATCCCAGGCTGTCCGATCACTTAGATATTCAGCTATTACTCATAGGATTAACGACAGAGCCATTTTTTAATAAAACATTTAAATTTATTTATAGATAATGCCTGAACAGTGGCCGGGACTTTATTATAAAAGTGTATACATTTACCCTTAAAGCTATTATGTATCTTATGAAGCCTACTAGAATTAGTCACAAGCAATCCCTTATTTCTAGTGTTATAATAATGAATATCACTATTAAGAGCAAAAAGGTGACGATTTTTCTGAACGTATATTAAATTTTTATAAATGTACTGACAATGAAGAGTCATAATATTTATTTCTTTAAATTTTTCTGTGAGCGACTGTCTATAACCAAGGTGATGTATTGCACGAACAACTCTCTTTTGTAGAGCAAACACTATATATTTGTCAGCAGTATGACAGTAAAATACCGTTTCTGTGAAAATAACTGAAATAAAGTAATCTAGCGGTCGCAACATTCGTGTACTCTCTAATCTTTCTAACTGCATATGCTGTAAAGCTGAGTATCTGCTAGTTGGGCAATATGTGGACCCCACTGAAGCTTTTAATCTAACGTGGTAAAAAATGCAACTGCAAGTTAAGGTGAGTCATGGCGACCTTCAGCGACGGAGTCAGTTTGAAAGGCCAATGTTCCGGCCGCGGCGTGTTTGTATCGTAAACCTCGGAGCAGGTTTCTGTCCGCAAATATAAACATTATTAGCGCGTATTGGAATAAAACTATTAATATATTTTATTATAATACCAAAGTACCACGAGTAAACATTATACTAGCATTGTTTTAAGTACGTTAAGTAGTAAGTTACACATTACTGCTTCACGGGAGAAGTAGGCGCTGTTGTGGTACCCTTAATCTAGGCGGTATCCTGTACAAAAGCTCCCGCTGCTTTTACCATTTCTACCGTTTAAAATATACCTAACAGTGAACGATTAATCTATATATATAAAAATGAATTGTTGTTCGTTAGTCTCGCTAAAACTCGAGAAGAGCTGGACCGCTTTGGCAAATTTTGGTCTTGAATTATTCGTGGAACTCCAGAAAAGGTGAATAAATATGAAAATGCTCGGAATGACATGAAAACAACAATATTGTTTTTCCTTTGATATGTCCAGCGTCGTTCAGAAATCAAATTGAAAGAATAATTTAAAATGAATAACTAATTAGAATCTTTATATCTTTCTGTCTTTCTCAGGGGGTATAACAAACATAATTTTAGCTACCTATAGTTGGTAGATTTTATGTACAATTTAATATTTGTTAGGTCTAAGAATCGGTCGTCATCTATTTTTTATACCCCAAAATTTTTAATTCTTGGTTTTTTCTTTTTACTTTATATGGCAATACAACGTTTGCTGGGTCAGCTAGTACAGAATATATTTATTCAATCCCGTGAGTGAGCGCCAGCAGTATATCACTTTGGCGTTGCTATCGGCGAATGTGTTATATGAGTAGTGGTGCGGGTTATTGAAGGAAAGGCTCTCGAGTTGCCCCTGGCGTCGAGGTGCGGCGTATTCCCGGGCGTAGTATCGATCGTCGGCGGGTTATCCCGTTCCATTACTGACGCAGGACGCGGGACGCTCAAACAACATCCTCCCGCCAATTGAAACGCCTCCCCTCTCCGCACAAAACCCACGTCAACGGTTTACATTCCAGATATCTCAAGATATTCCTGTATCAAGTTCCCTAGTCCCTGCGTAAGGTGTAATTTATTACATTTCTCGAAATAGCCCTGTTATAGATATCGGGAATCAAATCTGTAAGCGTGTATTCAATATGTTGAATAATCAATATTGACGTAACTCTCTTCTGTTTAAACAGTAATTTGAAAAATATTGGTATCTTTTCTAAAGCTGTTTCACCTCACCATTTGGATATGCGGTCCTTCACAGTGCGGATTTCAAGGAGCTTTCTTCCCGTACTACAAAGCTGTGGAATGTGCTTCCTTCTGCGGTGTTTCCGGGACGATACGACATGGGTACCTTCAAATAAGCGCGTACACCTTCCTTAAAGGCCGGCAACGCTCCTATGATTCCTCTTGCAAGAGAATGTGAGCGGCGGTAATCATTTAACACCAGGTGACCCGAACGCTCGTTTATCCTCCTTTTCCATAAAAAAATTGAGCGTCCATCTGTCGTTCATATGGCTTATGGCGCCGCCACCGCTCCTGACAACTTACAGGGTAAATAATAACTGAAGATACTTACGGATGGAGAGCAGTGCGACGAGGACCGCGCACACGGTCACAGGTGACATAGCACACACTGACACTTCGGAGATGATCACTTCGCACAACAAACTAACAGAGTTCACAAACAACACTCGCCGCGGGCGGCGGGGCTATGCCCGAATCTGTAACAAACACATAGAACAAATAAGATTATTGCAGCAATTATCAAGTACACTTGAATATACCACTGGATACTAAGTAATCACTCAGGGATACCTACATACACGGACTAGTAAAAAAATAAGGACTCCGTGTCACCTTACATAACAGTGTAGCACCAAAACAAGCCGATTAACGTGTAAATACATAGCCCCCCGCACACACTTACACTACTACAGGCCGATAGGCGGCCATTATGAGAATTGCCATCGTCTGTGACAGATCAGATTGCGTCTCAATTAAATAGTGTGGCCATATAATATGATTATTTAAGGGAGAAAAAATTGTGTTACTAGTATCCCCCGTAACCGCACAAACACGCAGCATAACGGTGCTTCACTTGCTAATATCACGGCGCGGAGTCCTTCTTTTTTTACTCGTCCGTGGGTTCTAGGTGCTATCTTCATCTCCCGATATAAAATCTTTTGCTTTCGGACAGGACTTTCCCATACTGCTTTGACCACATTCTTCGTGCGAAGACTACGTGGACGGCCAGATCTTTTTCTGTCACAAATAGAAGATGTCTTTTGCATTTGGCTCCATACCTACTTTGTGTAATTCAATCACAGTGATTCGGTTCTCTTTCTCACCCCACTCCATTTTAATATCGCAAAATATTGTATGGTATGTATTGGCAATTAATATACATTTATTTAAGTTATAATTAAGATAGCTCAGATTCCACAGACAAACCATCAAGATGGTTTTGTGGGACCATTATTTTATTTAGTCATTGTAATATCAAAGCTGTAATAAATAAATAAATAAATAAATAAATAAATAAATAAATAATGTATTGGCGCCAAAATGAAAAAATCTCAATGAACAATCATATAAAAATGACAGATTCCAAATTCAAATGTAATATTTGGTATATATTTAATTGTAATAGAATAAATGGCCAGACTAAGTAGATATTAAAATAATAATTATAGAATCTAATAGTTCGTTGGACTTTTGGTATTAGAATCGATGATGCTTTCTCGAATTACGAAATTGTGGAAATCACAGAGTTCAGATTTAAGTTTAAATAAATGTTAGTGTTCAGTTCCATACACTACAAAATATATGACAATATGTGTAGCTAGATAGTAACTAAATAAAGAATAGTTTTTACTATTATTTTTGTTTAAGAATAATCGGGAATGCACTACTCTACGTAAAAAGAAAAGCGCACTTCACTTCTGTCTTACCTTAAGCTCAGCATAATCTCAGCTGTCAAATGACTATAAATACCAAATCAAAGATTGAACTCGACTAAGTTTCACGTAAGTATAGTCTGAGCAAAACCTTAGTACGCTCTATAGATCTCAGTGTTAGATACTCGCCGGGGTTCCAAAATATTTTAATATCATTTTGGAACAATAATTTCTGTATGTAGAACATTCACCCGTGCTCTTTGTCCGTGAAATAAACAACCGAAATATCGAGGGTTGGGCGCCCTTTACCAATTTATACCATTAACAATGCCACCCGTATTGCCATATGTGGCGGTTTGACACGATACTGGCATCTACGGAAATAAATATTTTAATTTTAAATTCGTTATGAAATGTTTTATAGTAGGAGTTGTTTGACGATGTTTGTGATCGTTCATATATTTCGCTAGCCAACTCTAGTTAAGGAAGTTACCGCAACATGCCAGACGCGACCGTGCACTGTTTTCGAGACTAACGGTCGTGACGATGTAGCGCGACCGAAAAATGTTAAGCCCGTTAGTTGTGTTTTAATAAACACAGTCGTTTCCTACTGGAAGAAAGTTATTTTAACATTTACTTTCCAGTGGGAGGCTCCTTTGCATAGGATGCCGGCTAGATTATGCGTACCACAACGGCGCCTATTTCTGCCGTGAAGCAGTAATGTGTAAACATCACTGTGTTTCGGTCTGAAGGGCGCCGTAGCTAGTGAAATTACTGGGCAAATGAGACTTAACATCTCATGTCTCAAGGTGACAAGAGCATTTGTAGTGCCATTCAGAATTTTCGGGGTTTTTCAAGAATCTTGAGTGGCACTGCATTGTTATGGGCAGGGCGTATCAATTACCATCAGTTGAACGTCCTAATTGTCTTGTCCCTTATTTTCATGAAAAAATTACACTCACTATTATTGGATAAGAAATAATTAATTATGTCCTTCAGTTATTAAGTTGTTAAATTTTACATAACTCTGAATAATTGAACAATTATGTAAATACTTAGTAGTTATTTAAATTTAATAATCCTCGTGAAAATTGGAGTGTTGTGAGTACGTGTGATTGTCCAATAATTGATAAGAATCTAAATATTATGATCACTAGTAGTAGGCTTCTGGCCACAACTTTTGTTTAAGCCTACTAGTTTTCTTTCATATTATATACGTTTATTCGATTCTGTATCAGGACGACAACGCTCTTGTGATTCCTGTGCTCCTGGTGTTACAAGAGAGTATTAGGCTCCATAACTCCCGCTGGGTTCCGCTAGAAAGACCTTTGAGCTAGCAGCATGGAGAAGATCCGCCTATTCAGTCCGTAATATTTGACCTACCAATAGCTATCCTTTACTAGTCCATTGTATCTATATTAGGCTATATAACTCCCGCGGGGTTCCGCTAGAAAGACCATTGAGCTAGCAGCGTGGAGAATATCCGCCTCATCAGTCCGTAATATTTGACCCACCAATAGCTATCCTTTACTAGTCCATTGTATCTATATTACGCTTCATAGCTCCCGCTGGGTTCCGCTAGAAAGACCTTTGAGCTAGCAGCATGGAGAATATCCGCCTATTCAGTCCGTAATATTTGACTCTCCAATAGCTATCCTTTATTAGTCGATTGTATCTATATTAGGTTCCATAACACCCGCGGGGTTTCGCTAGAAAGACCATTGAGCTAGCAACATGGAGAAAATCCGCCTATTCAGTCCGTAACATTTGACTTAACCCACCAATAGCTAACCTTTACTAGTCCATTGTATCTATATTGTATCGTAGATTGAATCATTAACCAATTCTCAAGTATCGTGGTCATCGCACGTGAGTTTCCGTCGTGCTTCCTTTGTTTGGAGTCATGGATTCATATTCGATAATGATGTAGGTACTTCATGAATACTAAACACTATATTATAGCATTGTTTGCTATTGCGTAATGAACTCTCGGTAGATCTAATCAGGTAGTATAAAGCAGCTAACTCGAATTTTATTCGCTTAATAGAAGACATAGAATTCGAATTCGCGAATTATGAAAATGATGTGCTATAAAAATAATTCAGAAACCAAATGTGTGTCCTTCCACGGAGCTAACAGGAGGCTTTCAGTAAAGCCCTGGACTCAGTCAACACCAACATTAACACCATCGTCAACTCAGAGGAACACGTTTTGAGCATGATGGCCGATGGGAGAAATGTCATCCGACCCGCTCACTAAACAGTTTTTTGTCCGAACTGTACTTCCAGCGTAGATTTATTCCGCAATGCATCATTACTTATATTTTAAACAAAAGAATAAAACAAATTCTTTTTCTGGCAGAATCTTTTCTGCTCCCGCCTCCACCTGAGAATTTTTTTTTCCGGTGCGGATGTTGAGCAGTGTTATTAAGAGTACAGAATTAAACACGGGGCCCTATTGTCGGGAAGCGCAGCTACGGAGACACCCAGTCACCCAAAACGTATTTTAGTATGGTGACCCCTCATATGGTCCTTTTTTTGAGGCTCTTTCACGCCTAAACCCCTGATCGTATCGACATGAAACTACCACCATTCGATGCAACATTTATCCTAGATAGTTTATGGCTACTTATTTTTTTACTGTATTTGTAATAAGTTGAATAAAATTTAATTTTTTCCTTTTAAAATTCGCCCAGCATCACTATACAATAAGATATCCATTTTCAAACTATTATTTTTCTCCAAATAGCATTATTTCCTGCTACTTAAAAGCATGAGCATACATAAACATGTGTGAGCGATGGTCGCGCTATTTTGAGCGCTACTATCGAGAAATCGCTGTTAGTCTGTTATTTTGATTTCAAACCATTTAGTTTTTACGTCCCACATAAATAAGGAAGCGTACTTTCAATATAACGGAAAAAGTACTTCATGTTAACGATGATATTTATCGGAATAATACTTATGCCATAAGATGCAACGTGTTTCCGAGAAGGTTTTACTATATGAAATGTTGGTGATTACTAAATTTATCCGGAACCTATATTTTTTGACATAGAATATATGAACGGCCTACGAGTACTTAATATATATGTATCATATCCATATAACACATTGTGTGAGGTGTTTCGCAGAGCTGTTATTCTGCCTTTCCACTCACACGGCACAACATCATCGTAACTATCTCGATGTGTGGCGTTCTTCCACAGTTTCTAGGAAATATCTTCCACAGCGGCACCCTCGGCCGCGTCTCCCTTCACAGCGGATACACTCAGTATAGTAGGTACTGAGTATCCGCTTGCATCACCTTGATTGTATGTTTTAAAGTTGAATAATCCTTCGAGTTTTCATTTGCGAACGAGCAACTGTCGCGTAGCTGTATTTCATACAGATCTGAGCATTAAAAAGAATATTGTTCACAATTTCAGGGGGATTAATTGTTTCTGGTGGTTAATTATTATTCATTTTATTAAGCCAAAATGGCCAGTATATTTCTGAAAACATCCAGCTATCTGTCGGTAAGATTCTCGTCAAAATAGATCCAGCCATTATTAACAGGAACAAACAGACACACAATATTAAAAAATATGAAGTCAGTCATTTAACTGTACTCTAGTTAATTGATTTTTGTATTTTTGGTATATAAGTCGAATAGGACGGTCTTTGGAGAGCGACTACGGTATTCCGTGACGTATTTACTGCCAAAACGCGCCAATACAAATATTTAGCTGTGAAACATCAACATGCTTCACAACTAAATATTTTACTGGTAACGATTCACGTAAATATTCATTTCATTTCATAAACAGCTGTTATTTTGACATCGATAACACTTCAATTTGATTTATTAAACTTAAATTAAATAGATTACTATCTACTGCATCTATAAATAGAAATAAGTACGATTGTACCGACAGATTAGGGATATATACTTTCGTGTAAAGTATAACTATATACATTTGTATTTGTTTGTTTGTTTATATTTCATACCAAATCTATATTATCGTTTCAGTTTAAAATAAGGAGACTGTCACTTAAATTATTAATGACGAAATAAGCCGAGTTGTTTAGCACTCTTGCTGAATAGATCTTCAGAAATATCGTGACAATTGGCGAATAGGCTTAGTTCTGCAGCATATGCGGTTAAGAAGAAAGAAGAAATTAGACGGTTAACTGACATAGATACGGCGAGATTAGTATACTTTAGTGATTTTCATAGTATTATGTCCTATGGTACGAGTATATTGTTGTGGGGCGGTGCGGCCGATATTAATGCCATCTTTGTGCTGCAGAAGAGGGCTATTCGCGCGATTTATAACCTAGGTCCTGGAGAATCATTGAGAGAGAAATTTAAAGTAATAAACATTTTGACTGTTGCTTCTCAATACATTTTTGATAATGTTCTGTATGTTCATAAGCACATTGAGGAATTCTCTAGAATTGTGACATTCATAATGTTAACACGAGGAACAAACATAAACTTGTTATGCCTACTACTCGGTTGGGTCGAGTTAGTAAGTCTTTTGTTGGGCGATGTATATGCTTGTACAATTTGATCCCAGAAAATGTACAAAACAAATGTGTTACGAAATTTAAAAGAATTGTTAAAAACGTTTGTGTGGGAAAGGTTATTATAGCATAAACGATTTTCTTAATGACACCACGGACTGGGATTAAAGCGAACACCCTCAGGCTCTTTAATTATAAATGTTTATTGTACCATATCACATTGTAATCCATATTTGATATAAAAAAAAAAGCCCGCTGAGTTTCTTGCGCCCATTCTTCTCAGGTCTGAGGCAGTCTCTTTTGAATGGGTGGTAGATTTTGACGTTCAATAAGTGATTTTAAATCCTATTTTGAATAAAAATATTTGAATTTGAATGTGATTTATGTAAATCTCAAATACTAGCATGTTACAAACAGGCATGAAGACGATTGGAGAACGTATCAATATCCACTGGAGCGACCTATTGATTACAAGGTAAATGGTAGTTCCATCAAGCGCGAGTTCCATCGAGTTATAGGTGTGAGACGTGAGTATGACTCGTACAAACAAGTTTTGTTCATTTTAATGACAACCTCTCAATAATATTATGCATTCTTAGTCATAACGTGCAGCGACTGTCCAGCTCAAATCAAACACACTACTGTGTTGTTTATGTATATTAAAGGGCAAAAGAAATATAATATTACTTAATCAAAAGTGAAATTGAGAATCTACTATTTTTTAAAGTTATATGAAAACTGTCTTAAAATAATAGATTATATTAATCAGTAAACGGCATCAAATATATTTTGAGTTGTGACGATGTTAACTTAGGATCTAGTTCTACTGCAATACACAACTCATAATAAATACTACCTAACTTTGAGCAAAGATTTCAATATGTACATTGAGCCTTGCCTGACATATGGATGCCAGATGGTCCTTAGTAAAGAAAAATATGCAAAAATTGAAAGCGTGCCAACAAAAAATTGAAAGAAGCATGTTAAAGATCAAAAGGAAATACAAGGTGAAACTAGCCCAAATCAAGAAGAAAACGAAATAAGAAAAGATAAGCCACACTATAGAAGGATTAAAATGGCGATGGGCAGGATACCATGAGAAGCAATATAGAAAAATGGACAAAAGATATTATAGATTGGTATCCAAGACAAGGGAAAAGGAATGAAGGAAGACCACCCATAAGATGGGAAGATAATTTTAAAAGAGTGACTGGATCAACGTGGAGACGATCTGCTATGGACAGATCACAATGGAACACTCTTGAGGAGGCGTATGTCGGAAGACAAGCGAACGATGTAGAAAATTAATAATATTAGTTGATTAGATTAGAATAATACTTAGATTATATATATATATACATATTTTGTACTAATCTTTACATTGTTTGCAATAAAGACTTACCCCCTTATAATAGTCTGCTAACTTAAAGCATTTCTAATTCTCACTCTGTCTTCTTCTATTGACCTAAGTCAGAATGAGAAAAAACACTCCTAAGCGAGTGTTTAAATTTAGCGGCCCATTATGAATAAGGGGGTTATTCATTCATTCATTCATACATATCTTTGGAATAAGTGTCACAAGATGAAAAGCCACTATTTTTGTATTTAGTCATGGGAAAGTCCTTTCCTTTTGCTTTTATTGTGTGGAATTGCTGTTATCACGTTCATAAATGTTTATAAATACAGCACTTGTATGTTAATAAGAACGATCAACAAAATGTTCACGAACGTCAGAGTTAGAACATTTAAACTATTTCTATGAGCAATCACTGCAATTAGTAATTCACGTGGCTTTAGTCTCGTCAACAAGTTCAGAAACATGTTAATTCTTGATAAAGTTCCTAAGAATATGAACGATGACTTCTTAAATTCGGAATGACGTCCAGAAACAGGCAGAAACATGTATCGAAATTATGTTTTAACAGTTAGCACTTACAAAACTGCAATTTCTTTGAACAAATTAAGATTTAAAAAATAGCCTTTACTATTTCGTTGATAACTCAAAAACTGTCATTATTTAAGTAATTTTGAAAAGAGATCCTTAAAGAGGAGGAAATTTCCAATAAAAAAATATTTTTAAAATTTACATTAAACAACTTAATTCCACCAAGCCAAAAATTTATGTAAATAATATTAAAAAAAATTACATAATTTTAGTCATTTAAGTAGAAAAAAATTTAATTTATTTACAATAGTAGATAGATACTTTTTACTTTTATAAGTTTTTGAAATATTGTTTTTTTTTCGACAGTATTTTAGTCTATTAAGTGTCTCGATATCATAATTTATTAAAATTTTGGAAATTGTATTTGTTATTAAAAAAAATAATGTTCGGAATATATTTTCGGCGTTGAATTAAAATTAAAAATGATAGAGATAAAGTTCCGGGAGCTTCGTACATATTAATAGCTTTTGAGTTATTAATGAAAAACTAAACGTTATCTTTTATTCATCATAATTTACAATTAATTTTAATTAAAATACATACTTACGACACATTTCTCCATTCGTCATTCCAAATCGAAGGTGCTATCGCTCATATTTTTAGGAGGTTTTTCAAGAATTACCAAGTTTTTTAATTTGTTGACTAGATTACTTATTACAAACACTTTGTATGGTCAACATGTTTAATATTCAGGTCGGTGATTACAAATTCATTTATCACTTCTAGTTTTTTTTAGCTGTACGTTAGGCCGAAACGGGCAAACCGCACTGAATTATCAAAGCCTTGTATTTAAATATATTATATGAGTCATGTAAGACAAAGCAATTAAAAACGATGCGGGCGACGGAATTGTATTATGAGATGAAGATCTTACGAACAATTACTATTGTAACATTAGACGCCGGGGGGTTCCCGCGGGGGGAGAGGGGGGGGAGAGGGGCTCATTACTGATCAAGTAGCGGATGTGAACGATAGGATTACCGCGAGCCGTTTTAATCTGTAGCTGCCTTATCTATACGTTACTAATTCTATCTTATTAGCTGATAGCATCATATCGCTGACGCTACCTACAGGCCTTATATGTTGTGTCACAATTTAAAACTTCCAAGTCAGTTGATTCGTCTGGTGTTGCAAGACAATGTGGGCGGCGGTGATCACTTAACACCAGGTGACTCGTACCCTCGTTTGTCCACCTTTTCCATAAAAAAGTCAATATGTACTATTTGATTTCTAACTTCAAGTGAAATATGCGGTGATCACTGGCACAAAATTGAAATTCTATAAAAAAATCGACAGTAACACGGTGCGTCACTCCATGCCGTGCCTACTAAGAATTAAGTCACGACGATTTTTGCCCTGGCTAAATTTTGACCACAACGGATATTGTGCTGAGTATCTAATGAAGTTAATCGTCAAGAAAAATTCACTTCAATCATTAATGTGTGACGAAGCGTGAGCACATCAATTGACCGAAAATAATTTGTATAAAGCCTTAAATGATGTCTGTTCTTAATTTCACTCAAATATTTATCGATTTTCATTATTATAACACTAGAAAAAAGGGATTGCTTGTGACTAATTCTAGTAGTAGGCGTCATAAGATACATAATAGCTTTAAGGGTAAATGTATACACTTTTATAATAAAGTCCCAGCCACTGTTCAGGCATTATCTATAAATAAATTTAAAAGTTTTATAAAAAACATGGCTTTGTCGTATTCCTATTACTCCACAGCTGAATATCTAAGTGATCGGACAGCCCGAGACTAGATTATGATTATTTTATAGCGATAGAAATTACTGTACAATATTGTATATTTTTATTGAAAAGAGCGCAAAAAAAGAATGCTGGGATAGTTTCTTGCGCCGCTTCTTCTCTCTCCAACGCCATTTGTTTCCGAAGCGGTAGTAGTATCTAGTATATTAGAAATGACATCAAAAAGAATTCTTAAGGAATAAATTTTGATAAAATAAATGCCTTTCAATTGCATTATTGTCGAATAACCTTAAAAATTAATAGAAATAACAAATGTTTTAGACAATATATTTTAAAATATACATCGTTGTATAAGATGACTCTTAGCAAGGACAATATAGGTACCTGATAGAGCAAAAAATCTGGTTCGAACAAGTTTTGGTTGTTTTGCACCTGCCGGGCCCTTGAGCCAGATTATTGAAAGGAAGCGTCGCGCCATGTGCTTCAGAAAAAAACGTCTTTTATATTCAAGTAAATGTATTATTGCTTTTATGGAGCACTACCTTCCTATTGCTTACACCATAAGGTAGACGAAATATTGCTTGCGGTTTAACTAATGATTCTACGTAAGAAATTTAAAGTCTTATACAAAAACTAGCCATTCCCACCCGCTTTGTGTGCGAATTTTAAAAGGAAATAAATTAATGAAGGAACGTTGGAATTCGCCGAATAGCCATGAACCATCTAGGATAAATTTCGCATCGAATGGTGGTAGTTTCATGTCGATACAATCAGTGGTTTAGGCTTGAAAGAGCCTCAAACAAAGACCATTTTCACTACATATATATATAATACACTTTATAATTTTACTATGAAGAAGTCATTTGCATAGTAGGTAGTATGACCGGATTCTCATACATATAATCTGAGAAGAGAAACCTCGTTTAAATAAAACCGCGGTTAAGCGTAGATTCGTAAGAGTAAGTAAGAATCTATATTTAACACATGCTCCGGTTCTCTTCATACCTCATGGTCCTACTGCTGGAGTTAGCTCGTAACCCCTGTGTTAGAGGCGTGGTCAACCATTTAACCAACTCCTCTCTTATAAATGCGATATAAAAATAGCAATAACATACTATCTTGTATTCATGAGTCATTTAGTGACTAGTCAACCTTCGTATATTACAAAATAATATAGCATTTCTGAATAATTAATAACTCAGAAGAATGTATATATGCAAAGGAGTTGCAGGGTGAATGTGTGTATGTATTTATCATTATCAGATTTGCGCAAACTCTACATTACGCGATAGTAATGTTTATCATTCTGTTTAAAACTGATTACTATAATCTTAAGTTTAATATTCATGTGTTTTATCCACACAATTAACACATGCTTAAATGTTTGTAATAACAGGGCTGGATGTATAAAATTATTGTACTTCCGAAAATATAAAATCTGTGTAAGCAAATCGCAACCCGGCCCTCCGTGACAACCAAGACAACATAGTTATCGATCGGAGTCGCGCGCCTGCACCGGCACTATAGCGGATATTACTTATTTATAACATAATAAATAACAGTCCAGAGAGGCACGGTATTTAAGTGATAATATTTTATTACCTGCGGCTCGCGAGCGACGGCTCAACGATTCCCCACAACACAGAGAACACAACACACGCGAAAGGACAGGCGGCGATACCGACCCGTCCGAGTATATGACGATGAGTGAGCTCTCAAATCTCAATTCATCGTAGGCCGGTTGCCGTAGCCGCGGTATGAACGAACGGCCGATGACACCCGCCAGAACGAGACAGAGTAGCCTGCTGTTTCTTTTATTCTCAGCTATGGGCTATGTTTAAGCCAATCACATTTCAACGCCGTGTGCCGAAAATTCACGAGACTGCACGATGATAACCGATGCGCCAGGATTACGGATCCTGGATTGTAAGCAGACTACGCAGTTACTAGAGCAGTCAGCGCACGCAGGATTCAATTGATGCGACACAGCTAGGACTTGGCGTCGGCGCGGACCAGATTCTCGGTCCCTTTGTCAAGGTCATAAGTAGCTAATGTTAATTAATAAATCTAATATATAAAATTCTCGTGTCACGGTGTACGTAATTGAACTCCTCCGAAACGGCTCGACCGATTTTCGTGAATCTTAGCGTGCATATCGGCTAGGGTGGAGAATCGGACAACATCTATTTTTCGTCCCCCTAAATGTTAAGGGTGGTCATTCTTTTTGAATTTTTTTAATAATGATTCAGCATTAAAAAATACATACATCTTCAAATTTTCACCCATCTACGGTTCAACACTTTGTATCGCGATTTTAATATTATTCTAAACCATCCACAGACACGCAATAGAGTTGCAATATGACAATCGAATATAATGATTATTGTAGTACGATAAATTTTATGTATGATATATTTGGTAGGTCTGAGAATCGGTCGTCATCTATTTTTATACCCTAAAAATTTTAATTATTGAATTTTTTTATTTCTTTATATGGCAATACAACGTTTGCTGGGCCAGCTAGTTAAATTATAACAAAAAAACAAAATGAAGAGTAGGAGCGGGTATGTTTATTTAATAAGGTAATTTTGAAGTTTGCTGAAAGAAGAAATTGACTGCAAAAAATTATACAGCTAATGTAAATGGAAGATTTGGGACGCACATTTTACCTCATCAGATTGGAGATGTGCTGGAAAGGGACTAAGTAACGATTAAGTATCCAGAATGACGCTGAAATCTATAGAGCCTACTTAGACTGTGCTCAGACTTTACTTAAGTAAAACATAGCTGAGTGTGATAAAACGCGAACTTGATTTTTGCATTGGGCTGTCATAGCTTAAGCTCTTTACCAGTGGGAGGCCCTTCTATAACATAACTAGCTGACCCAGCAAACATTGTATTGCCGATATTAAAATCGCGATACAAAAGTAACTGTTGATCTTAGATGGGTGAAAATTTGAAGTTGTATGTATTTTTTAATGCTGACTCATAATTTAAAAAAAAATGTCAAAAAAATTCAAAAAAAATTTCGTGTGGACCACCCTAACATTTAGGGGAATGAAAAATAGATGTTGTCCGATTCTCAGACCTACCCAATATGCACTCAAAATTTCATGAGAATAGGTCAAGCCGTTTCGGAGGAGTTCAATGTTCGGTCCTGCACACCATGACACGAGAATTTTATGATATAACGGCGTCTATTTCTGCCGTGACGCAGTAATGAAATGAAATTATATGAAATGAAATTATTTATTTTGCTTTGGAATAGGGTATGTCCAGATCTTAAACATTACAATGTGTCCAACTTAAATTAAAAGCCTGCAAAAACTTAACACTTAATTAACTATTCATTAATACTATAAAAAATATTTTCAAGAAGTCATATAAGGAAGTCATACCTAGACTAGGTATAAACATATTATTTGACAGTATTTTCAAGTTCTCAGGCAATTTGTTATATAGGTAATTTTATACTCCTGTTATGGCTATTTTAAGAAAAAGTGTTGTTTTAGGACAATGTATCAAAAACCAGTCTATGCGGCTGTTTTGTTACTCTAGCATTTAGGTCTAAAGGGTGCCGTAGCTAGTGAAATTACTGGGCAAATGAGACTTAACATCTAATGTCTCAAGGTGACACGGTCAATTGTAGTGCCGCTCAGAAGCTTCCGTTTTTCAAGAATCCTGAGTTGCACTGCATTGTAATAGGCAGGGATTAATTACCATCAGCTGAACGTTCTGCTCGTCTCATCTCTTATTATCATACAAAAATCTCTGCATTATTTCAGTTATCAAATGACTATAAAAACGAAATCAAATATTATGATAAGCTTACACTCGGTTATGTTTTACATAAGAAAAGTCTCAGCAAAGTTTAGACTTTATACGTTAGCGTACTTAGGTACTCTCTATAGGTCTCGGCCTAGAACAGACTGTGTAGATGGGTTGCTGTGAGTGACAGTATCCAAAAAAGCTTGTCTTCTATTATATACTATTAATTGTAATATATATTAATTGTAAGAAGGCTCTGTAACACAGGATTACCTAGTGTAGGCACAGTGTTAACTAGCTTTTAAGTTAGACTTGTATTATTATTATTATTTTGTAATTTAAATAAATTAATTGAATTCGAATGCAAATCTTACGTCGTGGAGGTTGTGTAGAGTCTTGAGTAGAGAGAGGGGTTCAAGTCGCCCGATACTGGCTTTATTTCAAATAGAAAGAAGCTTGTTTATGTACTTTTACTTTGTACGTGAAGCACTAATGATATAAGTAACATTTTTCTAATCATGAAACGACGAAGTAATATTCTTTTTAAGAACATTTTGTAGAGCTTAAATGTTGTAGTATCTCAGTACGCCCGATGAATATAAATAATATAATAATATCACGCTTTAGGTAAATATAAACTATGTGTCAGTTTTAATTTTTTTTTAAAGTTCAATTTGTGAAATTAATATAATTTACAACATAATATATATTAAAATATTTTGTTTTTATTTTCTTCGTAACACGTATGTATCATCACACGAGGGAGAGTGCGATTCCGTTAGAAAGAAAGAAAAAATGTTTATTGACGTCATTATACATTCTGATAATAGTTCTTAAAGTTATACTAATCTAATTATGATCTAATGACGCCAATGGGCCCCCAACTCAGCATAGTTGTGGTTTCGAAAGAATCCACAACGCTGGTCTTCCGTGGAAAGGGGGCGTTAGGGGGGTGAATCACAATAAACTCAATAAAAATAATTAATTCATACCAATTGAGTGACTAATTACAAAAAGATGTTATAATATATTATAAATAATTCCCCTATTATTATGGGCGTGCCGCAGGGTTCAATATTAAGTACATTACTTTTCCTGATTTATATAAATGACATGCCTATCTATGTAAACAAATTATGGAAGTCGACATAATTTGCAGATGACACTTGTCTAATTTTTAAACTAAATAGACAAGAAGAAAATGTTGACGATATGCACAATGTGTTTGCCAAAATAGTTTGTTGGTTTAGTTCCAATAATAAGTTGTTATCAAATTCAAATAAAACTAAATGAAGTAAATTCTTATTGCCGATTCTTTTCTGATGTTGAGACAGCAAAGCTTGCTAGCCTATATTTCAGTTTTTTCCATAGTAATGTGTCATATGATATGATACTGTGGGGATCAGCTGCTGATATTCAGGACATTTTTGTATTACAAAAGAGAGCGCCATTTATAAATTAGGACCTCGTGATTCGCTTATAGATTTATTTAAAGAAATCAATATTTTGACTATTGCACGCTATGTTGATGATATTACAATAATTATCCTTGGCACAAACTCAAAAAGACCATACGACTCGATCATAAATGATGAAATCATTAAAATCGGCAAATGGTTAGAAAATAACAATTTAAATATTAATATAATAAAAACAAAACGTATACAACTTAAAAATTACAATACCATTTATCCACCCCTTAGAAACATGACATACAATAAAATTAAAATTGATGAGAAAATACCTAATTCTTAGGCATAATAATGGATAAGAATTGTAATTAGAAAGCTCACGTTGAATCATAATGCAAACGTCTTAATAAGTTTGTTTTTGCAATAAGGAGAATAAAAAAAGCTTTATCAGAAAAAGCGGCTTTAACGGCTTACCACGCTTACGTGGAATCTATAATTGGGTATGGTATCATAATATGGGGTAACTCAACAGTAATAAATAGAGTCTTAATAGCGCAAAAAAAAATGATTGAGATCTGCAGCGGGAAAAGGACCCCTTGAAAACTGCAGACCCGAATTTAAAAAATATAACCTATTAACAATTGTTGAATTATACATATTTGAGTGCTGTATGTTCGTTCGGAAAAGTTTTAGCGAATTCAGTAAACATGAAAACACTTCTCTTTTCCCATCCAGGGACCACCCAACTACAAGTACCTACCTTGCTGTAGAACTACATTATTTCAGAGAAACTGTTTTTGTATGTGTATAAAAATCTATAATCACATCCCAAAGGTAATAAGAGAGGTATCGTCAAATAGGAATTTCTCATCTAAATTGAAAATATTCGTCTATTATATAGACGAATATTTTCAATTTAAACTTGACATTTTTTTTAAATAATTTAATATTAATAAACAATACTGCTACTAATCTTTTGTTAAATTTATATAATTGTAAGTAATGATTTAGAAATGTATTTTGTAAAATTTGCACGTCATAAGTGTGGCAAACATGTACTTTATAATATTTATGTAACATCAATCTAACATGTTTATGCAAATAAAAACTTAGACTTTAGCCAATATATATATAACAACAATGTGTATGTAATATTGATTAATATTTGAAGAATACTGGATACCACAATAAACACAAGAGGTAGAAATAGACTTTCTGTTCCAACTTTAATAGTTCATAAACTTGTCACTTTCTCATGAGGAAATGTATACAAGTATATAATAAACTCCCACATCATGTTACTGAACTTCCGTTACCAACATAAATTTCAGCTTCATATTAAAGAAATTATAATAAGGAGAGCGAATTATAAAAACCAGGAAAATAAAGACGACAAAAATATATGAATACGATCAAAAATATTTGAGTTTCTTGCCTGTTCTTTTCAAAACAATTGTCAAATCGGCGAAACAAAAACAAACAGTAAACAAAAACGGTGAGCAGCTTTCAAGCTACCCGACTGGAACACGCAAGTTCTGGTCGTTGTCGAAAGCTGCTCTTGGTTACTTCAACCAGCCGTCCCTGCCACCGTTGCACATGAGGAATGACACCCTGGCCCATACGGCAAAAGAGAATGCGGATGTTCTGTGCACCCTTTTTGCCTCCAACTCGACTCATGACGACAACGGAAAAACATTGCTATGCAGACGATAGTACTGAAGATGCCGTATACACTGGCCATGCAAATCTCTCTCGGGAAATCTCATCGACCAATGCCGAAATATACTTGTGACTTCTATCGAGTCCTGTTTTGAGAGGGTCACGGAATGTAAATTGACCACTAAAATAGCCCCATTTGTCGTATCACCGCTCTTTGACAACAGTTCCCTTAAAGCCTCGCCTTGGAATTCTGGATTTCAAAATCTCAAGTGATTTCCCTTTGCCGCAATAATTTGGAAGGCAAGGCCAATCTGGCTTCGAAGAAGCTGGGCGTCATTAATAGAACACGGCAATACGTCAAGCCGGCCCACATTCGCTCTCTACAAAGCGTGGCAATGCCACATGAGTAAATAAAACAGGTATTGCTGCCATCTCGGTCTGGCGCACCCCAGTATCAGCTCGAATCTTTTGACCAAGTGCCACGCAGAGCTGGTCGAATTGTCGGGGATCCATTGGTCTGTGAACTAGGCGTTTCGTAGGGACGTCGCTTCATTGTGTGTCTTCTACTGCATTTATCACGGGGAGTGTTCCGAAGAGCTGTCTGTTATGAATCCTGCTGCAGAATTCCACCATCATCATATCATTTCCACCATCTGGATGTGTGGCGTTTCTCCACAGTGCGGTTTTCAAGGAACTTTCTTCCACGTACTTATCTACGAGCAAGCTGTGAAGTGAGCTTCCTTGTGCGGTGTTTCCAAGACGGTTCGACATGGGTACATAAATGCGCGTACACTTTTGTAAATGGCGGGCAACGCTCTTGTAATTGTCTGGTGTTGAAGAGAATGTGGACGGCGGTGATCACTTCTAAATGTATAAAGAAATTTCATTTCATTTAATTGAAGTTCACTCCACTTCGTTTCGTGTCTAAAAACCCTCAAACAAAATAAAAATGGTTTCGTACAAATTTTTTGTGTGAAATGAATGACAAAAGTTGCAGCCAAGTTTTTAGGCACTTTTTAAGGTTTTGCATAAAATAACATATATGGGCCGCCGGCATTATCCTAGCCGATCAGACAATATGATGTGACGTCAGATCTCAGCCTGACTGTGAGGATTCGTGTCGGGTTATGTATGCATCACACGCGGCGTCAACAATTATTGTCGTGTGATGGGATGGTGATAGGATTAGTAATTGAACTATTTTTTTATGGAAATAAGGGACAAGACGAGCAGGACGTTCGGCTGATGGTAATTGATACGCCCTGTCCATTACAATGCAGTGCCGCTCAGGATTCTTGAAAAACCCCAAAAATTCTGAGCACTACAATAATTGCGCTGGTCACCTTGAGACAGGATGTTAAGTCTCATTTGCCCAGTAATTTCACTAGCAACGGCGCCCTTCAGACCGAAACACAATAATGTTTACACACTATTGCTTCACGGCAGAAATAGGCGCCGTAGAGGTACCCATAATCTAGCCGGTATCCTGTGCAAAGGAGCCTCCCACTGGTGAAATTGCACGAGCGTAGTAATAAGGCGTCGTTATAGTCAACTCTCTTCTAAACAAGTGCCAAAAACTTATCAAAAGCTGTTTGATAATATAAAAGCTTTTTCTCACTTTTTTTCTAATAATGATATGGTGTTATCAAACAATTTAGGAAAATAAACACAGTGTTTCTCGAATAAACTTTATTAAATAACAAACATCAATTAATCAATGAACTAATAATCTATTTAGTAACTCGCAAAATTACTAAAAATATTATAAATTTATATATTATATCAAATAAAATAATATGTAGTTATTTGTGGCAGTGTGATAAATATAAAATACTTTAATATAAAAATACAAAGTTAGTAATGGTAAGTTTGTTAATAGAAATATAATATAATGAATAATTTGTACAAAATTCATTTTCTAATAAAAATATTTAATTTAATAATAATAACAAGAATATAAATTATGGCACAGTGATTTTGTTAGTAACAGGAACTTTCGAGGCTGCACAATGTTAATACAAAATATTAATTCTAATTAGGTTTTTTTTCTATATACATAATAATCTTTTAACTATATAAAAAGTAAGAAACTCTAATAGAATACCTTTATGAAAGAAATTACATTATAAATATACAATATTAATTGATAGATATAAAAACTTAAATAATATCATTAAGTGCGTTGTTTATATAAGCACCGCAAAAGTACTACCCCCTTATTCATAATAGTCTGCTAACTTAAAGCATCACTCTGTCTTCTTCTATTGACCTAAGTCAGAATGAGAAAAAACACTCCTTAGCGGCTGTTTAAAGTTAGCGGACCATTATGATAAGGGGGCTAGAATATAATAATAAAATAATATTATAATTAAACCACAATCGAAAACACAAAGTGAACCCTGTTAATATTGCAATTTTTCAGACATTTCATCTTCGGTAGTTAAAGTATTAACAAACAATTAATCCTAATAACTTGAAAAATTACTACTTTTAATGCAAGTTTTGAAATTTCTAAGAGCATGCATATTGATGCTTATGATCTAAGCGGATTCGTGAGGTGGGGGGAGTTTCTCCCAGGTAGGCTCCACCCCCCAGATCTGACGAGCGTACTCGGCGATGGTGCGGTCCGACGAGAACTTTCCGGACGAAGCTATGTTCTCAATCACCATCTCAGCCCATTTTGACTGATTCTGGTGAGACAACAATTATTATTATTAATTAATTAATTGAAATTTATAAATATTTATCTTAATTTGCTTTATAATTACAGTTTAGAGGAGAAACAAATTCGTTGGTTGTGTGGCATAAAAGGCATTTATTTTCTCAAAATATATTCATTTAGTGTACTTCAGCTATTTTCACAGCATCATGACGTACGGTATTTACTGTGGGGTCATGCTGCTGACATTGATATAGTGTTTGCTCCGCAAAAGAGAGCTGTTAGTGCAATATATCAGCTTGGTTATAAACAGTCTCTCAAAGATAAATTTAAAGAAATTATTTTATTATGACTGTTCATTGTCAGTACATTTATGAAAATTTAATATACGTTCACAAAAATCGTCCCCTTTTTGCTCTTAATAGTGATTTTCATTATAATAACACTAGAAATAAGGGATTGCTTTTACCTAATTCTACTAGGCTTCATAAGATACATAATAGCTATAAAGGGTTTAAAAACACTTTTTTAATAAAGTCCCAGCCACTGTTCAGGCATTATCTATAAATAAATTTAAATGTTTTATTAAGGAATGGCTCTGTCGTAAATCCACTCCACAGCTGAATATCCATGTGATCCAACAGCCTGGGACTAGATTATTAATATTTTATGGCAATAACAATGACTGTACAATATTGTATATTTCATTAAAAAGAGCGCAAAAAAACGAATGCTGGGAGTTTCTTGCGCGTCTTCTTCTTTCTCAGAGCGCCATATGGTTACGAAGCGGTAGTATTGTTAAGTATACTAGAAATGACATCAAAAAGAATTCTAAAAGGCATAAAAGGCATTTATTTTCTCAAAATGTATTCCTATTGATTGAGCAGTGGCTGGGACTTTATTATAAAAGTATCTTATGAAGCCTACGAGAATTAGTTACAAGAAATCCCTTATTTCTAGTGTTATAATAATGAAAATCACAATGAGCAAATAGGTGACGATATTTGTGAACGTATATTAAATTTTCATACATGTACTGACAATGAACAGTGATATACAAGTCGAGTTGTGGACAACAGCCAATGAGTACGTGATAACTATTCTGTTGGCACAGCTCACCTGGTAAGCGGCGGAGACCTTGTCCTGCGCCTCGATGTAGGCGTCGAAGTCTGCGAGGTGCAGGAAGCGGTCGTGATGCAGCAGCACGTCAGCCACGTTGGAGAACTTGCCGGGCTCCTCTGGAGAGAAGAAACCACTGCGGATCTGCTCGATGCACTGTCGCAACTCTGCGTTGCGCTCATAGTACTCGTACGCGTTGTACCTGGATCACATGGACTAGGTTTTAAAAAAAAATGGAAGTGTTCATGTCGAGCGATTTATCATCATTAATTTTAATTTGAAGAATGAAACGTTGATATAAAATACTATCTAAATAAGTAAAAATACTATTTTTATTTACTCATTTACTTATATCTATCGTTTATACATCCACGATCGCTAATACAAGTAGGTCTTGAGTCTTTGCAAAAGTCTATACACTATGGCCTAAATAAACATTGTTTACCGTACTGTAATGTAGTCAAAAAAGCAGTTTTTTGGTCCCACAGACAAATAAATGTCGCTTCGCTCGTGGCGTCATTCATTGCCACTCTCAACCCACGCCACTTTCTTTTTCTAACACTTCTTATACAACTGTTCTTATACACCGTGTAATAATAACTGAATTACAAGATATGTATTGTAAAAAATAACATTTTTCTGGGGGACATCTAAAAATCTATTTTATTTGAGTGACATAAACCCATTTATTTAAGATATAAGCATATTTAAAGTTAGATCATTACATATTTAAAAAAGACGTCTTCCGGCTGATGATGCGGAAGGATTACTATGTAAAAAAAAACTATGTAAATAAATGATTTGAGTTTTCTTTAGTTAGAAGACTGAAAGTCAGTCTCGTGCCAGATTTTGGCGACACAACACGTCCTGAGGATGCCTCGTGTGGAGGCGAAACACGTGTCGAATTGTTTAAAGACAAATATTGGCGGAGTTAACACTAAAGAAAACTCAAATCATTATTATGTAAAATTAAATAAAAAACCTACAAGTCGTGTAGTATGACGACTCGTTTGGACTGCTGTTGCCAGCAATTTTTGCTTACCACGTATTTGGATTCGGTCTCTGCTGGAAGATAGGTAAGGGTAATCAGTAATTACACAAATGATAAAGAGACAAGAGACAAACCCACCCGCGTTTCTGCAGCGCCTCAACATCGTCGACGCGCATGCCGAATATGAACATGTTGTGCTCCCCGGCTTCCTCTGCCATCTCGACGTTGGCTCCGTCCATGGTGCCGATGGTGAGAGCTCCGTTTAGCATGAACTTCATGTTGCCGGTACCCGAAGCCTCCGTGCCTGCAGTGGAAATCTGCTCGCTCAGGTCTGCGGCCGGCATTATCCGCTCTGCCAACGTGACGCGGTAGTTCTCCAGGAAGATCAGCTTTAGTTTGTCTCCAACATCTGGGTCGTTGTTGATCTACAGATATGAAAAGAAATGAAAATGAATTTATTTTGGAAGAAAAACTGACACATTCACACAAAAATGTTAATGAAACCAAAATATATGCTTAGTTTTAATACTTAACTTAATACAAATGAAAAAAAAGCAAGTCTTAATGTGGCAGTGGTCTTCCATAACTGTAGACCACTCAGTTATAGTTGTGGCCATATATAGCTGAACTGACATATTTTAAGCACAAAATATAATTAATTGTGGCACTAAAATAAATATTATACAAAAATAGATTTACAAAAAAAATACTAAAAATAAACAATGGCAAAAACCCAAAAATTCTGAACGGCACTACAATTGCGCTCGTCACCTTGAGACGTAAGATTTCTAACGTCTCATTTGCCCAGTAATTCACTAGCTACGGCACCCTTCAGACCGAAACACTGTAATGTCTTAAACATCCTCAAATTCCTCAAACGGCAGAAATAGGCGCCGTTGTGGTACCAATAATCTAGCCGGCTTCCTGTTCAAAGGACAGTGTCCCACAGGTAAATATACAGTGAACTAACCGTGTTTCCAACTGAGCACGCCAGGGCGATGATTTGCTTGGCGATGTAGTAGCCCGGAGCTGCTTTACCCCCGATCATGACAGTTCGAGGAGTGAAGGGGGCGCTAGGGTCGCGCTTGATACGGTTGTACATGGTGATGACGTGCAGGATGTTCAACAGCTGTCTCTTGTACTCGTGAATCCGCTTCACTTGGACGTCGAACATGGACGCCGGATTAATCTTCACGCCGGTATCTCTCTCGATCAGTGAAGCCAATCTCAACTTGTTCTCTTGCTTCACCTTCATCACGGCACGTTGTAGGCCCGGGTCTTTCGACCAGCGCTTCAACAGCTTCAGTTGCTCCAAGTGAACCGTCCATTCTTCTCCGATCTTATCGCTTATCAGATCTGACAATCCCGGATTACACAACACCAGCCAACGGCGAGGAGTGATTCCGTTGGTTTTATTCTGGAACTTTTCCGGCCACATCTCGAAAAAGTCCTTAAATATGGTCGCTTTGAGGATATCAGAATGAATGGCTGCCACGCCGTTGACAGCGTGGGCGCCGACTACGCAAAGGTGCGCCATGTTCACTCTCTTCTCGCCTTCTTCTTCGATGAGCGACATGCGACGGAGACGGTCGAAGTCGCCCGGCCACCGCTTCTCCACTTCTTTGAGATGTAAGAAATTAATGTGGTAGATCAGTTCCATATGTCGCGGGAGAACATTTTCCAACATAGAGCAGGGCCATCTCTCCAACGCCTCTGGCAGGACAGTGTGGTTTGTATACGCGCAGCATTTCACGACGAGATTCCAGGCCTCATCGTATGGAACCTTCTCGATGTCGATCAATATGCGTAGAAGTTCCGGTATTGCCAATGCTGGGTGGGTATCGTTGAGCTGAATGGCCACTTTATCCGGCAGACTATCGAAGGTGGTGCGCACGGCTTCGCGAGAGCCGAACTTGGATGCTTTGTATCGTCTGATGATATCTTGCAGGGTGGCAGCGCACATGAAGTATTCTTGTCGGAGCCGCAGCTCTTTTCCTTCAAAGAAATTGTCGTTGGGATAGAGCACACGAGATATGTTCTCTGCGACGTTACGGTCCAACACGGCTTGAATGTAATCACCGGAGTTGACTGGAATTAAAAAAATATAGTTTTAATCTCGTATCAGCAAATAATTAAAAGCCAGTTTCCAAAATGGCCGCATTACAATACATATTAAGAGATTGGCCGAAATATCAGGAAATACAACACACGAGTCATCAGACAGCGAGCTGATCCGCCGTCCTAGATTTATACTTACGGTCGTTCCCAATATACTATCTACAGATTGAGATAAATTACTATCTTCTACTGTCAGTAATTAGCTGTTTATAATCTGAAGCTGTCCCAATATACCCGATAAGTCACTCTTATCGCCTTAAATTGGGATGCGTGAATTGCAATTTCCATACAAACTTCTATCGCTGGTAAGCTATACGTCTTACGACAGACAGCGTGTACGGATAAGGTGAGTTACCGTCGATAAGTTTATTGGGACAGAAAAGGCAACGATAGTAACGATCTTTATTTCAAGTAGGCCACAACCGGAGATAGACTGAATATTGGGATCAGCCGCGGCAGCGGTGTTCACCAGGGATGGGAACGAAAAACTTTAATGATGGTGGGTGATATCAGAATACATTATGGAATAAATTTTAGTCGATTGAGATTTCTTCGTAGGAGTAGTATTCAAATAGATAGCATTGTTTGAGATATACAATATGAAATGTATTTAGTTTTATTATAAAGCAATATATACTAACAAAACTTTAGGTTGAAGTCGACCGGGCTCTTCGCTGACCACAGCCGCAGGGTATTAACCACATTGTTATTGTAGCCGGGGATCGGGTTGTCATACGGCATCGCAAACACCACCTGCGAGTTAACTCCAACAATACATGACATATACATTGTAAAGTATGCATTTATTCATGAAAACACAAAACATACATAGTAAAATTAACAAATTTAAAAATATGGTGTCATAAAAAGGACACACACTCAGCAATTTTGGAATTGAAATAAGGATCACCCTAATTCCAACACTGATTTTCAGTAGGTACCTACCAAGTCGACCTGTTTACAGCAGCCGTAGACGACCGTTCGTTCCTTTTGTATATAGGTATAGGGCTCAAAAGTGACCGTTTAAAAATATTACAAAATAAGAAAAAATTAAATAGATTGAATTCTAATGGGAGTTTTAAATTACATTGTTTTGCTATTTTTATAACTATTATTACACTTCACTAAATTTAATCGTCTAATGTCGCCATGAAGAGGGACGTGTCGTATACGAGGATGGCTCCAATATTGTCCTGACACCAAATAATTGGCCTTTCACTAGCTCTGGCCGTTGGCTGATTTAAAATAGAAAAAAGAAGTACCCCATGTACTTAATGAATGAAAGAATATTTATTACTGCGCGGATAATTAGCAAACATGGACATTGTCGGTGTTTAAGAACCAGCGGACTTCAGAGATTATCGACGAAAGGATTCTAGATCGTTTGACATATTATTAAATCTTGTCACACCGTTTATTTAAGAGACAGTATATGTGTAAAGTAAAGATTGGTCGTAGAACTAAGATTACTTGCAACAGGAAATTCATATCAAGATTTGAAATTCAGTTCTTTAATATCCTAACCCCTGCTTTCAATAAATATCCTAGAAACTTGTTGGGCAATTACTATTACTCGGGAACACAAAATGTAACTTAGATACGTCCTCAACACACGACGAGCCATAATCGACTGAAATCATTAACTAAATGCGATAACACCTTCCTAAATGCATTTCTAATTAAGCTTCTAAATGATTCAGTCAATCAGAACTCATCCTTGCTTCTGAATTTAGGATGCTAGTTAGCTGAATGCGATTATAATTGTATAAATTCAGTAACGACTGAATTCAGACGACTAAATTCAGTAAAGTGTTATAAGCGCTAAACTGAATCTTATTTTAAAGAATTTCGTAGTGATGTCAACATTTGCTTACTATTTATAAAGCTCGTGAAATTTTATAGATGTCATTGATATGTCCTTGAACTGATTGAAGTTACAAGCGGCAAGGAACGAACGACGCAATGTCATCCGAAGGTCACAGAGACGTACCTGAGTGTCGATCCATTTCCTGCCCTGTGGAGTATCGACCACGCGTCCGTAGAAGTTGACGGGGAGCATGAACTCCGGGCGGGCCTTCTCCCAGGGGTTCCCGTAACGCAACCAATCGTCCGGTTCCTCCTGTTGTTCCCCGTTTTGTATTTTTTGAGAAAAGATACCGTACTCGTATCTGATACCTAGTAAATAAAAGTTATGTATGATAGAAACAGAGATTTAGTCAATTCCCTAAGTGATTTGATCAAATCACGGAAGATGTTAAAATAACAACATGATTTTATCATTTCTCTAAACAAATCTAGTGATTTGATCAAATACCAGAATCGGTTCCGTGAAATGACAAAAAAAATGTTTTCTTTGGTATAAAATTTTTAAAGTTTTTAAAATTTTAAAAGGATTATCTGGTAAGACTTAGACATAATTTTAATCATTAAAGCAACGGTAGTATTCAAAAATCACAATGAACAAAAATTTCTTAAGAACGTTATAGTTACTTATGGGGCTCATAGGTACGACAATTTTCAATATTTATTTATTAAAACAGGTAGCAGATTTTTGGCCTCGTGAATTACAAAGTATCGTATTTTGGACTGTTGGCAAGAGCACTGTTTGAACCCTTGCCCTCGAAATAAAGACAGCATAGTCAACTCAATCGATGGAACAGAATTGGTTAATGCAGGTGTAGATATTTGAAGTAAATCATTTTTCGTCGACATGTACTTTGTTGACTTTAAAGGGATCTCTATAAATGCATCCTAACTTTATAAATGTACAGTTTATCTCTTTAATGAGATGACGCTATGACCCTTTAGGTAGTAACAACTCCCTAACTAGGCCAATGTAACCAGTCTATATGCCTGAGAGTGGACTTACAAGTACACAGCGATAACTACAAAATAATACAATAACTCGTATCGTATGTAGTTACACTAGATCCACTCGCTTTTAGTTACATACAAAAGACATACATGTGATTCTCAGCAGGTCAGAATATTAATTTTTTAGTTGAGTCTTGAAATCTTCGTAGGTCGTCCTCTTTGTAAATAGTTCATTCGTTCGTTAGAGTTAGAGCTCAGCCATGTACTAGTAGATAGTTTTCATAATGTAGACTACATACCCAAACTCCAGCAAAATAGCAATTTTCTGGAAAGGCACCAGGCTTTATGTGTGTTTTACATAAACCTACTGTCTGTGCCAAGCTCATTTTTTTTAAGAAGTCCTAGCAATAATTACTTCGTACCTAATTGTCTAGATGCATTTACCAAACTTAAGTATGTAGACTTCTTCTTAATGTTTGTACCCAAAGGTAGTGATGTATAATGTTGTGTAGTAGGTATTATGTGCGTAGTAATTTGTACATGGTTTTTTGTATAATACATTTTCTTTTGAGATAAAATAAAATATTTCTATTTGAAAATAATTCTAGTTTCACCCGTTAGTGTTAAAGACGAACGGTAAACACACGCACAATTCACGATTTGTGGTGTTGATAATGCGAATAATTACTACTAGGAAACTCTAAGTGGGACATAGCCTACGATCTATGAGTAGCGAGCATAGAAATCTTAATAATTAACAGTTTTATTTAGATTTCTATGTTACAAAGGCAGACTCTTAATGTTTTTGCACCTAACGTAAAATTCTTTACAAAGGAGTGCTGCAGGAATATATAAATATAGCCGTCTGCATATTGTTAATTGGTTCTCATATTATGTACACTACGTAAATAATTGGAGACACGCCAGCATCAGTTTTGTCAAGTAACTTTAATTATAATATATAATGACATATAAACACACACTTAAACGACGGTTTAATCTAGTTATTATTTAAATGGCTGTCTAGACGGTAAATAAGATTTTAAGAACCGATTCAGTTGTATATTACAAGTTTACTAATTAATTATTTAGATGGTAATTGATACGCCCTGCCTATTACAATGCAGTGCCGCTCAAGATTATGGAAAAATCCCAAAAATTCTGAGCGGCACTACAACTGCGCTCGTCACCTTAAGAGATAAGATGTCAAGTCTCATTTGCCCAGTAATTTCACTAGCTGCGGCGCCCTTCAGACCGAAATACAGTAATGCTTACACATTACTGCTTCACGGCAGAAATAGACGCCGTGGTGGTTTCGATCTGTTGCGATAGAAATATACTTAATGTTTGTTAATCGCGCATAATAAGATATGTACCTAACGTGTAATGAATGTTTTAAATTAATATGATGCATATGCTTTTACAACAAGATCCCAGAAAATGTTCAAAACAAAAGTATTACGTTATTCAAAAGAATTGTTAAAAACGTTTGTGTGGTAAACGTTACTATAACATAAATGACTTTCTTAATGGTACCACAGATTGGGAATGGAGTGACCACCCTCAGGCTATTAAATAATAAGTTCAATTGTACAATATTACTTTGTAAACATATTTATTCGATGAAAAAAAAAAGCCCGCTGAGTTTGTTGCGCCCATTCTTCTCAGATCTGAGGCATTCATTTTGGAATGGATGCTAGTTTTTTGACTTTCAATAAGTGATGTCACATCCTATTTTGAATAAAAATACTTAAATTTGAATTTTGAATTTGAAAAATATAATTTCTTCAGCTACGTATAGTGTTCTAAGAATTTTATTAGTTATTTTGTTCTAAGAATTTCGATAATTTTAGAAACAAAATAATTTAGTAATTCGTATTTCCTCCCAAGGAAGGCTCTAAGGCCTGCTTCCATGCGTTTCCTCATAGAACGAATGAGCTTTACTATCACGTGTTGACTGTTGTGGGATCAAATCAATTCAAATCAAATCAAAATCAGTTTATTCACGTAGGTCACGGTAATGACACTTATGAATGTCAAAAAAAAAATATATTTTTCTTATTGAATCTACCGCTACTTCGTAAAGGGTTGAGCTAATGAGAAGAAGTAGCAAGAAACTCATTGCCACTCTTTTATATCAAGATGTACAGATCATTTCAATTCAAATAAAATATGTAAAATGAAAAATGATGCAAACAAAACAAACACACTCAAACGTCAAATAGTCAATGTCTTACACGAGTAAGTCAAAAAAGTAAATGTAAATTAATACAAAAGTTATTGAGTACAGTAGCTGCATCATCCACATACACCATAAATAAATAAAGGTATTCTGTGAGCATTTTATAAGCGATTATAAATAAATAAATATGTATATATCCATACATATATATCCATACATATATATACACACAATAACTTTTAAGAATCTGATAACGAGTCTCCGGCAACAGGATCATCCCGCCACCACAAGCAGCGCCCGTTCACGAGCATGACGCATGAGCCAGCCATCGCCTCCCTCAACCATACTTTAGGGAAGGGGACGACCCGTCCCATGTCGCCGCCACTCTCCAACGATCCGCAGGCCACGTGTCTCCGGAGTACGTACTCTCCTCTCGCTCTTTCTTCGACTCATCCCGTAGGTGTCCTGTAGGGGGATTCATATCTGGGCTTCTTCTGGGATCCAGAACCGCAAAATCGACTTTGCTCTGGTATTCATTTAACTAGTCTGGCCATAAATATTGTTTTAACTATAAAAAAAAAAAAATCGAATTTGGAACGCGTTTATCTCGTTCCCGCGAATAATATATAGACCAATTGTGTTACACCATGAATTCAAGCTATATTTAACCTAGATTATTTACCAAGTAAAGGTTTGCTTTATGAATACCACAACTACTAGTTTTAAATCACTACAAATTTAAAATTAATAAAATGATGATTCCTTTAGAATTATCTTTGATGCCATTTCTACGAGATAATACTACTAACTAATTTGTTGTAAATGTTTAGCAATATAAATGGCCCCCCAGGGGGGTTGGGGATTTTTGATTTGAATGGATATGATACTTTGGTCTGTATGTCATGCAGTTCAATACCAATACATGCTGTACCACCACATTGGTTACACAGACGTTTCAATATTCACTCCGGGCCTGTATAGGCACAGCAATACACAGGTAATGTATCTGGTTAAGATCAGTGTGGTCACCCTATTCCTATCTTTATTTAAATCACAATTTAAATACTAGCTGACCCGACAGATGTTGTTCTGTTCATATTTAAAAAAAAACTCTTGTGGGTGGAATTTCGTAAAATCCGTTCTTAGCTGACCTCTACTCGACGAAAGGTATATTCCTACCAAATTTCAAGTCTCTAAGCCTAATGGTTCCAGAGATATCGTGATGAGTGACAATATACGTGGAAATCTCTTATATATACTTATATAGATATATGAAATCTTTGATCGATAATTACTACAGAAAGGAATGCACAGCGGTTTATTTAAATTATTTTTAGTTTGAAAGAATTAATCAAACATGTAGATGTTTTACAAATTTGATGATAAAAATACTAGAGGTTAATCACCTTAGATTAAGATTATTGTGTGTGTGTGTGTGTTTCATTTGTTTCTTATGTGAAATGATATTACTTGGTAAAATTATTGATATTGCATAGAAAATTTAACAATGTTCTATTGCCATATACTATGGTTGGAAAGCCGGAGAAGTTGGATTAATAAAGAACACATTTTTGCTTTTGTATATATGCAAATTTTTTCTATATAATATTTAGTAAATGTTTAAGTTAACACAAATTATTTTACTCCTATCTTTCTGCTTCCTTTCATAGATTTTAAGTCAAGCAAGTATCACAGATCATAATCTAGCAGAGGACAGCCCAAGAGCATGTAAACTGATAATAATTTATTAGTTGTTAGGCAAAATAGGTTGTAGGAAATTATTTGGAATAACAAATGTAATTACTTGGACTCTCCAATGATGATGATAAGTAAAAGTTTTAAACAGATATAGATGTATAGCACAAATTAGTTTTAAATTTAAACAGATATATAGCACAAAGTAAGTAAATACCATATCCATAAGCAGCCAGGCCGAGGGTTGCCATAGAGTCCAGAAAGCAGGCAGCCAGACGACCAAGACCACCATTTCCTAAGCCAGCATCTTCTTCCAGTTCTTCCAACTCTTCAATATCTAAGCCTAGTTGATATAAAGCCTCGTCTACTGTACCCTGAATACCTAAGTTTATCATGGTATTCTGAAGGGAGCGTCCCATATAATATTCCAATGATAAATAGTAAACTCGCTGTAAAAGAAAATTGTACAAACATGGTAGGACCAATTATTTCGGTAGAATTAAAGATAAAATAAAGTTGAATGAAAAGACTAGTTAATATTGCGATCAAAAATCTATTTAAAATTGTCTAATGATATTCATTACAACATTAATTCTAAGTAACATTAAAAATGATTAACTAATTACCTATTAAGGTAGAATTCTTTGAAAACTCATTGATTTTTGTTTAAATACATTATTACTGCATAAAATATTCAACACAAATTAAAATCTGCATTTATAAGATAAAATATTAGCATTCATAAATACCTTTGGATCTTTTTCATAATAAAATTGTTGGGTACGAATCCACCGGGAGACCAGATGATCCTTAACAGTGTGAGCAAGGGCGAAATAATAATCTCTTGGGGTCGCAACATTTCTATCCTTCACCAAAGTATAATGGACATGACGATTGAAAGCCTTCTTCACTTCTGCTACATTTTCCACAGCCACAATACCGCGAACCGATATCTGCTTGCGTTTATCCGAATCCGTTTGGACACTCATCGTAATAGCTGATCACACTAAACAATTCCAATCAGCTGTCTTGTTCTATAACGACTAATTGAGTGAATGAACATTGAATGCGATATCGGTATTCGGTCACCTTGTGAAGGTCAAACTTATTATGCTGAAGTTCGTCCAAGCCAACTGGCAATCTGAAGTTGACTTTGACTACAGTCCGTTCACAGTTATTTTACCTCTGACAGAAGTCATTATATGTTTTGTCTGTGGAGTCGTTCTGTGAAGTTCCTAGCGTTTTTCTTTCATATTTGTGATATTTCATCTGTTAGCATGCCGAAAAGAATTCAAAGTAACGGAAGAAATATTATACTATCGGTGCCTGATTTGTGTGAAAGAGAAAAATAATATAATGCTCCTTTAATTCCATTTGGAAATGTTCGTCAACGAGTTGCCGCCATGACGGGTGTGTAAAATCTTTAGTATTTTTCCCAATTTTAGTGGAAACTTGATGTCCTAGCGTTACCGACATCAGTACATAATATCTGTCGCGTCAACTTAGATTTTCTCTCACCATAAATGTTAGACTGCTTGTTGTTGTTCTTGCGAGTACAGTAACTATCTTGTGATATTTTTTGTATGTTTTATTTTTATAGTAATATAATCAATCATTTGCTTCAATTTGATATACAAGTTCTATGTCCTTTATATTTGTCTTTTTAATATATTATTATATGATTTCATAATTTAATAGAGTAATCATTGTCAATTAGTATGTCGCCTTGAGTGGTTTTAATTTGAATAAATAAATAATATAAATGCCCAAGCTGACCTCTATTTTTTTTAGTTACAATTTTCGTTTGGTAGCATTTGATACGATTAGGTAAAAATGTAAATAGGAACATTATTAGTAAGAAATAGCTGTCTACATATATACACAGCAATGTTTAATTTAAAATAAAATAGGCTTTATAAAATAAAACTTTTTTCCACTTTTCAAAAAATTTCTACGCCCAGAAAAAAACGCATCCAAGGTAAAAAATTAATTTTGGATGATTTTGATCTGTATGCAGTTCGAAATAAAATACTTGAAACGTATACCGTCAGAAAGGAGGTACCGACTTTGGGGAATCTCTAAACGCAGAGTCAAAAATTGATATGAATTTTCGTGGAGGTCGTACTACATTATGGAAAATTATACCTACCTACGAAAAAATGCTGTGCGAAACTCTATTTCACTATTTCTTGTGAGAAAGTGAAATATCGTGAAGAACGTTTGATAGCTATGAATGACAGGTTGCCTAAAACGCAAATAGATTACTTTGTTTCCGATTAAGATGATTATCCGGATGAATATATTGTGGTTCTTACTGTGTAACTAACTAATACAATAACAAATGACAGCTTACAATTAATAAACTTTGCTCCTGACGGAAATCTCCCGATCGCTTAATTGTTTTTTATTTTAAAACTAGCTATGAATACCCGCTTTGCTGGGTCATTTTTAATTGTATACTTCTTTGTTAATGTTAATAATCTATCACTACTTACTTCACAATTTTTTCACATAAAAGACACTTTTTCTTATTAATTTATTGATCTTACTTATTTTTACATTAAAATCTTACGACTAAGTTGACATTAATATCTTTTATCATCTAACATTAACTGATATCCTAAACATTTTTATTGAAATACATTCTTATATACTACGTTTACAGTTTTGCATTCTGGTGCATAAACAAATAAATTTTCTTTCTGTCCTACGCGTGAAAAAGCTACATAGAGTTGACCATGTGAAAAACAGGATTCTTTAAATTAACTCCACAAAATCGGAACGTCTGACCTTGCGCCTTATTGATAGTCATACTATAAGCTAATCGTACAGGAAATTGTAACCGTTTAAAATAGAATGGTAAATCATTCGAAATTATTGGAATTCTTGGTATAAAAACCAAGTTTCCTTTTTCTTTGCCAGTGAGAACTTCTGCCTCAATGATGTTGTTCAAAATTTGTTTTACGCATAATCTTGTACCATTGCACAATTTTGGCGTATTAAGATTTCGCATTAATATGACTGGTGATCCAATTTTTAGCTTTAATTCATGAGAAGGCATACCAGGTGGGTTTAATGAATTTAAAAATTCCGTTGGAAAGTTTAAACTTTCATCTTGATTCATCATTGTATCTATTGATTTATAGATTTTTTCCCCTCCCGGTATCATTTCCTGTATTTTTTCATTTATTCGTTTTACTGCATCATTTTTTGTAACCAAAATTGTTCGCTCAGACAACCATGTTTTATTTAAATAATTTTGTTGTATGGATGGATAAATTTTGTCTATAAGGTGTTCTTCGGTGTCTACCACATGACATATCTCTTCAGTTAAAATTATTTTACCAGACTGTGGATCTAGTGGGTAGGTGCCATTCCCAATTTTCAAAAGATTGTCGGCAAACTCTTGTGCTTTTGGATCTCCAGTAATTAACGCTCGCATATTTTCTGTCGATCGATTTGATTTGAGTGAATTTTTTCTTTCAGCCAAATTAAATTGTGTGAGTGTGGCAACCCTCTCTTTTGCCACTCAATGGAGAACATCCAGCTATTAACATTTCCGAAAATACAACTTTTCACAATTGCATTAATGAATTTTACTTGTTTCTGTTTAAACACGCGCGCAATTAAATCATGTCTGTCATGTGACTTTTGTCCAAATTGTAACTCATCTTTAATTTCCTTCCATGACGAATTGCACGTAAACGTTATGAATAAGTCAGGACGACCATATTTTCTCACATACGCCATTGCGTCTTGTGCATATTGAAGCATATGCCTAGGGCTACCAATGAATGTAGAAGGCAAAATTACTAATCGTCCCAAATTTTCAACATCCCCATCATTGGCTACCGCATCTCGTAAGTGAATATATTCATCCGTTGGTAATTTATTTTGATTTACACGAATAAATAACAATCTTTCTGCTTCTATTTTTGCTTGCATATCAACAATAAACTGTAAAAACAATTTCCGACAATTGAGTATATGATTGTATTTATTCACTCTCTCCATTATCCGATATACGTAAAATTCCTTGGAAGAAACTTTTTTGTTTGTAGGGCTATTTGTTTGTGGATCAACATGCTGAATATTAAAATGGTAACCGTCTTCACCATGACAAAATATTAGTGGATACTGTAAGGCGTCATACATGTGATGAGTTTCAGCGATGCGTTCCAACTTATTACTTCTTCGTTGTACCACAATATCCCTATAACTACTTTCATTGTCCACCATAACTACGGCTATTTCATTTACTTGAGGTGCATTAAATCGTCTTTCGTGTTCGCCAATTGGCTTTTTATCTGCCTGAATTATTATTTTATAATTATCCGAAACCATTTTTCCATCGCAGTCTTAAATATCTTTATCAACTCATTATTTTCATGTAGAAAGCGCTGTAAATGAAGAATTATATCTCGACGCAATTCTGTAAAATTTGAAAGCCTTTGATCCAGTTCGTCTTCTTCATTTCCTACAAAGTAAATTTGTAAAAACTTCGGAGTATTATTTGGGAGTGACAATAATGATCCAATTTTATGATATACTTGTCCCTGTATTTTAAATACTGGATTAAATCCTTTTTCTTCAATTACTGCAGTTGCTCCAAATGAAGTCATTTGAAAGCATGCATTGTAATTTCTAATTTGTTGTAAGAATTCTTTAGAATTTTGTGTTTCTCCTTTCATATATTCTAGAAATTCCGGTGGCAGTGATTTTAACTCTGGTAATTTAATTTTGCCACTTGAACAGCATATACTTTGCGTTTCTCCTTTGAATTTTTTAGCTTCACAAAATTTGCATACTTCATTCATTCTTCCGATCACTATACTTGAATGTTCAAAATAATTTCTAGTAGGATTATAATGAAACGCCTCTTGTTAAAGACTGTATTTTTCCCGACGTTTTTGACGAACAGAATATACAGTTGTTTTAGAAACTTGAGCCTCCATTTGTTCATTTAGTCGAAGATCACGCATTCTTATTGCATTTTGTATTCTTCTATCATCTGCCTGTTCATTTGTCTTTCTTTTTCTTTGCAATCTTTTTCTGATTCGGTCCGTTTCTTTAGAATCATTAAGCTGCTCTTCAGTCTGATTATTTCGACTTTGATGATAATTTTCTCGAAGTAATGTGAGACGTTGTTCTCTTTCGTCTGTAGTTTCATTTCTCCGTGACATTTTTTGCCTTTTCGATACAATTCGAGAACGTGAGAATACGCATTTACGTTTCGGCATCGTTAGTAATATTTTAATTTTTTTTCACCTTTTTCACACTGCACTAAAATAAAAAAACTAAAAAAAAAAAGAAACAATATTGTGTATTACACTGCACGTTAAAACTTTTGATTCTTCACTTTAAAAAACTATACGCTGTTATTTATGATTATTTAATTTTTAATATTTATTTTTTCGTTATACAATTCTTATAAAAAATCGACTAAAGCACGGGTTTGACATTTCGGCTTATATAGTCGCAAAAATTATCCCCACTACCGACCAAATTTTCCGGATTGTTCTAATAATTTCGACTTTTAAGTATCTCAAGAAATTTTAAAAGTTTCTAGAACGATCCAGCATATTTCTAATCTATCAAAAAGTTGAGATACATTTTGGAGCTTTCTAGATCATTGGAGGAATTTCCAGAACATTCTATATTGATCAGAAAATTAGCATACAATCTAGAACAGTTTTAATCGTTCAAAACCGTGGCATATAAATCATTTCTAAAACATTCTGGAATATTCTAGATCATTCTAGAAATTTCTAAGTGATTCTAGAATTTTTTCGAACATTTTAAATATATTTGATCAATCAGAGCCTTGGAATACATTCCAAAGATATCCAAATTATTCTTGGATGTTCTAGATTATTCGATAAATTTCTAGATCATTCTAGAATTTTCTAAATCATTTTTATTCAATCAGAATCTAAACGTAGATTTTAGAACTCTTTATATAATTCTAGAATTTTCCAGATCATTCTAGACATTTCTGGATCATTCTAGAATTTTCTAGAACATTCTCATTCGATTAGAATGTAAATGTAGATTTTAGAACTTCCCAGATCATTTTAGAATTTTCTAGAACATTCTTATTTAATCAGAATCTAAACGTAGATTTTAGAACTCCCTACATCATTCCAGAATATCCCAGATCATTCTATACATTTCTGGATCATTCTAGAATTTTCTAGAACATTCTCATTCGATCAGAATCTAAACGTCGATTTTAGAACTTCCCATATCATTTTAGAACTTCCCAGATCATTTTGGAATTTTCTAGATCATTCTAGAATTTTATAGATCATTCTAGAATTTTCTAGAACATTTTCGATCGATCAGAACATTGGTATACATATTAAAGCTTTCTAGAACATTCCAGAAATTTCCTGAACAATCCAGACCATTTTAGATCAATAATAGTCACATTTTCAAAGTTAACATCTTTCAACCCCCGTATCTTTTACACCCTTATAATTATCGACTTGCAACCACCATAGTGCACAATGGGAACCTTGTACCTATTGCCACATACAAACACTTTTGGTCTGCGATGCGTAGTTTTGGCTGCAAGGTGAAATATAGGGACACACACCTCCAATTTTATATATATAATAGATAATATTATTAGATAGTTTTAGATTAGTTATATATATTAGTTAGATTAGGTATAGTCTTACATTAAATAACAAAGCGAACGGAAATTAATATAATAAGATAGGTATAAATAATAGTCATGATAGGTATTTTTTTTAATCATCGGAATCCGAATAATAAAACTATTAAAATAACTTGTCGTATTATTTCTACTCTTCTACCCGATACTATTCATTCACTGCATAAAAACCATTAAGTTCAATCGTTCATGCGTACGATGGTTCCCATAGGTACGAATTATCTCTCGGGACGAGCTGGTTCTCTGTACGCCACATTTGTTAGGAAACAGACTATAATAATAAATATATCACACTCATGTAATTATTATTGAAAATTAACATTTGAATAACAAAAATTAAAATTTGGTTAGCAAATTTCTGTTATGACTCCAAATATAAATTTAAATGCGTTCAACCGTCCCGATAACAAAAGATCTTATTACAAACTTTACGTTCAAATTATTATATTGTAAGAAAAAAAAATCATCAATACCGTAAAATTTAACTTGACGATTGAGGGAGTCATAGAAGCTAAATATGGCAATATAACGCTCAGGTTAGCTAACCTAACGGCTAGAGGTAAAATAACTGTGAACGCACTGTAATTACATAGGCTAAGCAGAGATATAATGAACGTACCTACTTAACAAGCTAGCGAAACTCTATAAGAAAAAAGCGATTCACTCGATTGTATGAAACGTGCAGTCATTGACAGATTGACAGAATATGACGGCTATAATCTTGTACAAAGAGGATATATCGAAATCCACTCCGTTATATGCAACTGTTCGCTTTCAAACATAGCCAATCGCGTTAATGTAATTAATAAGTAGGTAGGTACTATTTCAAACTTATGTCAAATGACTGCACGTTTCATACTATACTAAATTTCAATTTTTACTTCGGCAGTCCCGCCTCTTTTTATAGGTTTAGCACGCGGCCGCGAAAACGTAGAACATATTCCCCACTAGCTTTGTATCGTGCAGGTTTAGGGCGCGGATGCAAAAAAGTTGAAAATCTTCTCTTCTAGCGTTGTATCGTGCAGGGTTAGCGCACGGCCGCGAGTAAGTAGAACATCTTCCCTCCTAGCGTTGTATCGTGCATGTTTAGCGCGTGGCCGTGAGTAATTTGTATAACATCTAATAATTTCTAACATTGACAAAAATCATTTGGCTTAGAGAACAGATAATTGATATAAACGAGATTTAAAAATTAGTTTTCCAGAGAAGTTTCACTTCTGACATGTGTACTTTATATGCACGCCATTTCTTCCCCTCATGCCGGGGTATATGTGTACGTTAGGGAGGATATCTGCTGTCGCCGTCTCGGCAATTTTGAGGGTAGGAACATGTCTACTCTCTGGCTCCGTGTAGATTTTGAGGACCGCGTCCGTATCTATGCGTGTCTCTACAGGTCCCATAGTGCTAACGCAAAAACGGATCATCTCATGGGCTGCGTTCAAGCGGCAATTGCGACGTGCTTGCACAGATCCCCTCCGCTGAAATCGTAGTCTTGGGTGATTTCAACAATTTTCAATTTCACGTACCACAGACTACGCAGGGCAATCTGTGCATAGTTTTTAATCAAATGGTTGAGTCGCAAACGCGGGTCCCGGATGTGGATAGTCACATGCCGTCTTTATAAGATCTTCTGTGGACTACACATCCCGATAGTTACCAGGTCTCTGTCGACGCCCCTCTCGGAACGTCAGACGATTGCCTGGTCAGAAGTGTAGTGCCTATCCGATACCTACGTCGCAGATCACCAGCGACCCGCCGCGTTTGGCACTACACGTCAGCAGATTGGGATAGGATATGATCCTTTTTTGTATCCTACTCTTGGGGCAAGGTTTGTGTCCCTTCGGATGATCCTAGTGCCTGCGCCGTTGCAGTAGCCGATGTGATACTACAGGGCATGGATATTTTATACCTAGGTTTGCAGTACCGATCGGTGACAGATCACAGCCCTGGTTCGATGCGTCAGTTAAAGCAGCATCTGACTGCAAGAAACAGGCGTATCGATCTTGGGTTGCCGCTGGGCTCAAAGGATCCGCAAACTGCAAAGTTCTAAAGAGGTAATGGGTAGAGGTAATAACCGTTTCTCCAGATTTTTTAAGCGGCAAATTGCCCGTGCGAAATCGACGCACGTCGTCAAAGTCGGCGAGCAGCTGTCCAGTTACCCGACTGGAACACGTGTACATGAGGTTATGGCCGTTGTCGAAAGCTGCTTTTGGTAAATTCAACCAGCCGTCCCTGCCATTGTTGCACATGAGGATTGATACCCTGTCCCATACGGCAAAAGAGAAACCCGATCTCCTGTGCGCTCTTTTTTGCCTCAAACTCGACTCTTGACGACAACGGAAAACACCGCCTGAACACTGACTGAAGTACAGTTCAGACAGATAGCAGTCAGGCGAGCTCTGTTTTCGTTGGACGTCAGAAAGTCGAGTGGGCTGGGTGGCATTTCTCCAATCGTGCTTAGAACGTGTGCCCCATAGTTGACGCCGGTGCTAATGCGTTTATTCCGGCACTCATATACAAAAGGCGTTGTCCCTGACTCATGGAAGTCAGCCCTTGTCCATCCGATCAAAATAAAAGGAGACAGGTCGGATCCGGCGAACTGTAGGCCCATAGCTTAATAGCTAGGAGGTAATCCTCCCTGCTCTCCAAAATCATCGAAAGCGTAATAATTAACCTTCAGCTCTCGGTATACCTAGAGGGTCACCAGTTGATCAACGACCGACAGTACGGCTTTCGCCATGGTCGATCGGCAGGTGATCTTATGGTATATCTAACACATAGATGGGCGGCGGCTATTGAAAGCAAGGGGGAAGGCCTGGCAGTTAGCCTGAATATAGCGAAGATGGCACGAGGTGGTTCTCGCAAAACTTCCATCATTTGGGCTTCCCGAGAGCTTGAAAGTGCAAGTGGAAATCCAGCTTTTTTAAATCAAAATAAGGGACGAGACAAGCAAGACGCTCAGCTGATTGTAATTGCAACGCCCTACCCATAACAATGCAGTGCCACTCAGGAATATTGAAAAACCCAAAAATTCTGAGTGGCACTAGAACTGCAATCGTCACCTTGAGACGTCATTGTTGTTTGTTAAGTCTCATTTGCCCAATAATTTCACTAGCTACGGCGCCCTTGAGACCGAAAAAGTAATGTTTACACATTACTGCTTCTCAGCAGAAATAGGCGCCGTTGTGGTACCCATAATCTAGCCGGCTTCCTGTGCAAAGGAGGCTCCCACTGGTTCCTCACTTGGCACAGCATACAGGTCGTTATCGATGGTTATTGCTCGAATCCCGAGCCCCTGAACGCTGGAGAGCCCCAAGGCTGTGTGCTATCTCCCACACTGTTTCTTCTGCATATCAATGATATGTTGGACACCTCCAACATGCAGTGCTATGCAGACGACAGCATGGGCGATGCCCTGTACATGGGCCATGCAGGTCTCTCTAGGGAAATCGCCGACCAATGCCGGGAGAAACTGGTGTCTTCCATCGAGTCCTCTCTTGAAAAGGTCGCGGAAAGGGGTAAATTGAACCTTGTCCAATTTAACCCCCAGAGAATTCTGGTTTGGAGGTTTGGGCGTTTAGCACTAAAAAACCCCATTTATCGTATCACCGCTCTTCGACAACAATCGGAATTCTGGGTCTCGAAATCTCAAGCGATTGCCAATTCCGCGGCCATATGGAGAGCAAAGCCAAATTATTGGCTTCGAAGAAACTGGGCGTCAAAAATAGAGCACGGCAATACTTCAAGCCGGCCCACATTCTAGCGCTCTAGAAAGCGGAGGTCCGGCCACACATGGAGTATTGCTGTCATCTCTGGTCTGGCGCACCCCATCTGGCGCAGCTCGATCCATTTGACCGCGTGCAACGCAGAGCAGCTCGAATTGTCGGGGACCCAGTGCTCTGTGAACGGCTGGATCACTTGGCGTTGCGTAGAGACATCTCTTCATTGTGTGTCCTCTACCGCATTTATCACAGGGAGTGTTCCGAAGAGCTGTTTCACCTGATTCCACCTTCGCACGACACGCCACAAGTTAGGATATCATCCCCACCATCTGGATGTGTGGCGGTCCTGGCAAAACTGTGGAATGAACTTTCTTGTGCGGTGTTTCCGCGACGATACGACATGGGTACCATCAAAAAAAGCGCGTACACATTCCATAAAGGCCGGCATCGTTCCTGTGATTCCTCTGGTGTTGCAAAAGAATGTGGGCGGGGGTGATCACTTAACACCCGGTGACCCGTACGTTTGTACTCCTTTTCCATAAAAAAAGTGCTCAACGCCGCTAAAAAGTTTTCACTTCAAACACAAATGTAAAATAGCTTGAAAGAACATTAAACTACAATCTTATTTGTTTTTTTTTGTATTAGAACTTCTTAGGCGCGACTTGCGGATAAATCAGACTTTTTTCTGACGGAAGTACTGAGCGTTTTCAGCCAGAAATATATAGTATGTAGCCATAGAGATTTTATTACAGGGACATAATATTATCTCGATATGGGAATTAACATGGAATAAATATATCGAAAGTGATCGTTTATTAAAATATAACTTTTATTTGATATATGAGGGAGGAAAAAAGAAATCGTTAACATTTTTCAGGTACATTTATTAAATCACAATCGAAATAACAACATTCGGTATATAAAATAAATGATATATAATATTTAACAGACTCTTATTATAACAATTTTAAATGCGTAGGTAATAGAGAAGCATCACAAATGTTCAGCGCTGGTTCCTACAAATACTTATATTTAAATTTGTAAATGTTGGATCCTCAATCCTCATTTTAGATTGCCAACCCATGTCGTGCCGAGTAAGTCAAACTGAAGCATTTTGAAATTCGACCGGAAAGCGGAGTGAGTCGATCTGAACTCTGAAGCACTTAGAAATACGCACGCCTCATTCAATTTCTGGTTTTATGAAGTGTTATTTCCCTTTGAACATATAATAGGATGAAGACGAAAAATTTAGGTATAGTTTTGAACAGGTAGATTCGAACACTATAAACAAAAGTTTACAAAATATGGCGCCGGAACGTAACAGTACTTGCCGTATGCCTGAGTAGTTAAGTATGTTATGTGTAAACTTTTAATATGTCAACTGTCAAATATATAAAGTGGCTATGACAGAATAGAGGCTAGAATGAAATGGTCTATTAATTAACAATCATAATTCATAAAGAAAATAAATAAGAACTATATGTAATAACATTGTTTTTTGTTTTCAGTCTATCTACAAATTATATGATTTTATAAATATTTCCCCGTCTGTCTATATGTATTCTATTTAATATGTCCTTTTATAACTCACGAACGAACGTGTAGTCAGATCATGTGAGTGGCTCATGGATAGGCTGTAATATAATTATGATAACTATATTCTGTCCTGGATTTCGTACGCATCGTAATCACGCATATACCTAATATACCTACGAGATATATTAAGAATTTCAAGAGATAATATAATAGCGAAAAATACGGGCTTCCGGAAACTTTTTGTCATCATATTTTTCTAAAATATATTTTTTTTAAATCTACGACTACTACATACTCTTGCCGATTAATAATTCAAAAATTGTTGTAATTACAATTTACTAATAAATGACAAGTGCTAAATAAATAAATGAATGACCGAAATCCATTGACATAATACAGGTAGAGTAAGTGATGGTTGAACGTAACACGTAACAACGGTCGTTGACCTATTCTAACTCTACGATGCGTGACGCGTGCGGCGTGACTGTCGGTTCTAGAAGATTCAAGTTTGATCTAGAAGCATCTACCTATACTAGCTGTAACGATATTATTATTAATATAAAAAGTGTGATGTAGAAAGGTTCTTACAAAATCTAAGTATAAAACTATGTATATTATAATGGTTGGCATCGACGAGGTCCGTTGATTGCAACTAAATCACTTAAACTGTAAAAAGCAGTGACTAATTTGTATTCAGATTACATTAAATACATTTTTCGTTCGTATAGTAATATCTGTAATATTTTATTTTAGATTTAGTCGAATTGTCGAATCGCTGATGAAATTATAATTTCATAGGAGGCGCATTTGTGTGACTCGTTCCACTCGAGTCGACGAGCCCAGTTAGTGAACGTGATTTGTAATATTGCATTACTTATATATAAACTAAAGCCAATTTTAAAGATTATAATAGAGATTTCCAATATCACAAATAAATGTATTGCATTAAACAATATTTCATAGCGTTTTGTATTGCTTAATCACTTCATAACTCGAAAAGTAGGTAGGTACCATATACTTATGTACCTAAAGATGAACAAAGTGTGCATAACATCTCAAACTGAGATACAGCATCATAGAAAAGATAAGTGAATCAAGTCACCCAAGCACTGACCTCTACCTTATTATACCACTGGACTGGCGGTTGTCAAGGTGCTTATTTGCCTGTTTGATATTCGCCATTTTGGCGCTGTTGGCCAAGCGAGAGTCTACGGTACTGAAACTAGTGATGACAACCTCAGCAAACATCGAGAGATGGTGGGAAACTATTTACAAAAAAAAAATGTTCACTTTATTACGTTGATTCCTGAAGTATAAATAACACAAAAAACGAACGAAATTAATGAAAAAATACTTCAGAGTATTGTACGTTCCTTCGCAGACATTTGTATTATACGTCAGAATTAGTTCTCTGGACGCTCGCGAGTGGCGCTTCAAATAGGCACAATAAATTTGCTGTCAAACATATGTAACAGCCTGTCCAGTGGTATTTAATATTTATACAGGTCAGTGAACCCATGCCTTGCATTAGTATTTTGAATATTAAAACACTAAAATTATAATCACGATTAAATCACCTAAACTTTGACAAAATATCTAAGTTGACTGTCAGGTCATCTATAAGTCAGTATATTCAGTCACAGAGTAACAATGTCATTAAGACATCTATTTTATATAATGAAAGATATTTATACCCATTTTCTGTATTAATTACGAAGAGTGTCCAGTTATTCTTAAATTTTCTTGGTTTAAAATACATACAGTTTTCGATTTTGGAAACATAATCGAGGTAAGAAGTCACGCGATTTACGCGATACTGGACACTTATTTATTAATATCCAGATTTTAAGCCTGTAATTCAGTATAACAAGTTTACATATCGCCAACAGGAGAACTAGAAATAGGGCATAAATAAATGGTTTCTGGGTAGAGATCGCCGCGGATTCGGACCGCTTTGATTCCGTTTGCTGACGCTCGAAATTCAAATTCACCAATGAGGATGTTGTCGGCGAAGATGGACCATTGAGTGGCGCCTCGCATTATACGGAATGTACTCTGAAAAATAAAAATAATAGTGACCAAGGTTGTAGATCACCAGCTACAGGCACCAGCCCAGGTAACTGATTATCGCGGGCTCCCTTGCAGCACTTCGATAATAATAAAGGGTCTTTCAACAAGAACTTTGTTTTCTAAAATAAAATAAAACAAAAAATTTTGAGATGATGAAGATGATTAAATTTTTTATAGTATTACAAAGAGAAAAGTTCGGCAATTATGAATGAAAAATGATATCAGGTGAATGTCCACCACGATCACGCTGACAGAAGTCAATTCTTTCATCAAAATTTTTAATCACTTTTTGGCAAAATCTCGGGTCTATTTCGGCTATAACATCACGGATTTTGAGTTTTAAGGCTGCAATCGATTCGATTGGCTCCGTATAGACTCTGTCCATAAGATAGACCCACAATCCAGTGGTGTTAAATCACCACACACTCTTTTAAAAGAGAAGAAGCTACTTTACTTACTATATTAATAATCAAAAATAATAATAATAAATAATTATCGAATATATAAAATTCTCATGTCGCGGTGATTGTAGTTATTCTCCTTCGAAATGGCTTGACCGATTCTCATGAAATTTTGAGTGCATATTGGGTAGGTCTGAGAATCGGACATCTATTTACATCCCCCTTAATGTTAAGGGTGGTCCACGCCAATTTTTTTTTATTTTTTTTTTAAATTTGTTTGATTATGAGTCAGCATTAAAAAATACATACAACTTAAAATTTTCACATATCTACGATCAACAGTTACTTTATTTATTTGCGATTTTAATATCGGCAATACAACGTTTGCTGGGTCAGCTAGTATTTTATACTATTACTAGGTTGATTATATATTTCGGGCATGTTATTGCAAGATTATTGTTAAAATTCAAAATTATACAAAATAACTGTTGTTTACTCACTATGATTGGTTAAGTTTTTTCTTTGATTTGACTAAAGTTATAAAAGAGATTTTTTTATGAAAATGAGGGACGAGACTAGCAGGACGTGCAGCTGATGGATATTGATACGCCTTGCCCTTTACAATGCAGTGCCACTAAGGATTCTTGAAAAACCCAGAGCGGCACTATAACTGCACTCGTCACCTTGAGACAAGATGTCAAGTCTCATTTGCTCAGTAATTTCACTAGCTACGGCGCCCTTCAGACCGCCGATGGGTACCACCCACAATCTAGCCGGCATCCGGTGCTAGGGCTTCCAATCCCGCGGCCTGTATTCAATCTCGACATTTGCGGGACTACGAATTTTCAATCCCGCGGGATCTCGGTATTTGCGGGATCCCGCATATTGAAAATATGCACATTTTAAAACAATGAATTTATCAACTCCACAGTTATTTTCGTACATATTACTATTAAAATGAGATCAATCAAATTGTACTGTTTTTTTTCACAAAAAAAAACATTAACAAATTCTGAATAAAAATCAAAACAAAAGAAATAGTTTTCAAAAAATACACAACGCAAAATTACAAAATCAACCAAAGAAAAAACATTTTTTAAACTGATAAATTATTACTTATTAAGTTATTCAGCTTTTAATATTAACTGAAAATGTTTGCGAGGGAATTACAACATTTCCAAACTGTCGTCTGCCAAACTACTGCGTATTTTACTCTATTGCCTGGCCAGAAAATGCCCTTTCGGCTTCCACACTTGTGGGCGGTATTCCTTTTAAGGGCTTGTACGTGAATGAATCTGAATGAAAAACGTGAATTCACGTACACACCCTTAAATTTTTATTCTATTCTAAAAGGATGTATCAATAAACATCACGAAAATACGAAACAGTTAATAACTTGAGTTATTAAGAATAATAATTCACGTAGATTATCATATTTTGCATCGCATGCACGCTTTTTTTCAGTCCCGCAAATCCCGTGGATCCCGCGCCCGTAATCCCGCATCTCGCGGGATTGGAAAATGCGGGATCCTGCAATACCGAGATCTCGGTATTGCGGGATCCCGCACCCATTGGAAGCCCTAGGTGCAACGGAGCCTCCAACAATTACCCTCAAATGAATACCATTATATTTCTGCGTAACTGACCTTCGTTCCAGGTATTAGCCTAGCGGTACGCTGTCGTCGTTCTGCTCCCCAAGCGCCCAACCATGCGTTGAGGACTACCAATTGTCGGTCTAGCTGAGACTCGGCGTACGCTCGCAAGTTCACATGTAACAGAATGTTCGGTCGCGGCCACTCTTGTGCTGTGTCCATCAGGTCGATTGTGAATGAATGTAGCATCGGCCTTAACCTGAAAAGATAAATAAAAAATAAAGGTATATTATTTATGAATGGTATCCTAATAGTTTCGGCTAAATATATATTTACTCCAGTGTCCATTAGTTGTTCACCATTATCATGAGCTTAATCATCTATATAATTAATATTATAAAAGTACAAATTTTAGTATTGACTTGGCTGTATGCCATTTATTTATGCTTCCTATTTGTTACAGCGAAATATGCAATTTTTAATTATTGTGCTTGATAAATTATTACCTTTTTATCGTTGTAAATCGTCACATTTTTGCTCTTAATAGTGATTTTCATTATTATAACACTAGAAATAATGACGAACTACTTAAATTAACAGTTAAAAATAATTTCTACGACCGTTGTCCGCCCGAGACAAGAATATTATTAAATTGGAAGCGAGCAGTACTTGGCGACCGTTTGATATGGAATCGTCGCAGCAATTATTAATGAATGTTAATCAGGTTAACAGGGATGTACCTGCCAGATATAACAATTTGGTGTCCTTCAGGAATGCCGTGTGACAAGGAAGCTATCATGTTAGGTCGACAGATGGTTTTTGTGTCTGCCACCGGGCAGTTAACGAACTCCCTTGTTGGAACCTGAAAATTATATTATTAATTATTAACTGTTTTTGTTTGTTCTAAACAACTTAAAATTACAATGCTATTCTAATACATGGCAGACAATTTTGCATCAGGTCACTGAAAGCATGTTTTGATTAGCAGCGATAGATGACTAGAAAACTTTTAGAGTGCAATAATATCAGAATGCAGCTCCTACCGTTGATCGTACAGATGTAATACTCTCGCTCAGCTGAGTTGGAATAGATGCAAAGAAATTGGAATCAACAATCACAAATTGGCGTTATAGTTATTAATTAGTACCTATATTATTAGTATTAGTGCGTAAAATAAATTGCGTGAGTACAACGTATTCATGTTAGAAGTGAAACCTGCATGAACCTCTAAACGGCATATGAAGTCCTGGTACCTACATGTTGCTAGAATGACATATGATTTCAACCGCTATGAAAGATATTACTATCAACGCTAACATATTTATGTTCTCCTAGTGTTTATGTAGTAATAGTGCGTGTGCATGACGTCACAATGTTAGCTCGCGTCATACCTAATGTATCTCTTCTTCAACTATGATCGCCTGGTACCAAAGCACTGTATAATGCTTCCTTTCTCATTTTTTCCCACGTTAAATAAAATCTTATAAATTTATGTCTTACTTTTTCGTTTCACCGACTTTCAAATCACAACGATGCTAAAAAAGTTTTCACTTCAAAAACTATCTTACAATACAAAAGGCATATTAACATTCGTTTATTTAATTTTATTTTTGCTTACCTATACACCTTTGTATTCCTATGAATAAGACCAAGTTGTGTTTGCCTATATATGGATCTACAGTCCGATAGTGATAATTTAAATTATTTATATGTCAAATTTTTGTATTTATGATGTAAACCTGTTGGTGAACCATTACATAAATAAATAAATTAAATATTTTCGCTGTGGTTGACTATGCACTCTACAGCACAGGTAGCGTTAAATGTTTAACGCAACCTTGTTGGAAGTCGCATTAGAAGTTTCACTTCAATAAATATATTTTGAACTTTACTTTTATTTATATGTATAAGAGTATGTAGACCTTACATTTATTTACTTAAAAGATCGAGTCCATTCTACTGTGTTGAATCAATTGATCGAAATAAAGAACACGTCACCCTGTCACACAGCTGTCAAAACTTAAGTGTCACTACGCTACCTTCTGTCATTATATTCCCGCTATAAACTCCCGCTCTTTCACTCTCTGTAGTAATTTAATTAATAAAACAAGTATTAAGTCTTTTCAAGCATTTTATTTGTTTAATACATTCATACTGATCTAAGAATTCTTATTCTCATATCATATATCATCATTTTTTATGTATATTTTGTGATTTTATACATATATTTTTAGTTACGTCAGTTGGTGCTGGGGCTGCTGCTTAGACTGCCGAAGACAGCAAGCGTCGCAAATATGTTGGCCCCAGTGAGTCATACATCTTTGTGCAGTTTGGTGTCGAGATACTTGGCCCGTGGGGCCCAGAGGCGCGGAGAATGTTCAAAATACTATCTTCGCGCCTCCATAAGGCTACTGGAAACCCAAGTGCTGGCAGCTATTTCGGTCAACGGATCAGCTTTGCTATCCAACGCGGTAATGCTGCCAGTATTCTTGGTAAGCTTCCACGTAATGATAGTTTTAATTTTATGTAGTCGTAGTATTGTAAATTTAGTTATAAGATTTGTTTTGTTTGAATAATAAATTAATACCTATCTATTACAAGGTTATTTTAGGTTCAAGAAAAGGTAAAAAACTTACTTCAGGCGGCGTTAAGGCCAGGGTTGGATATATGTCAGTCTTCTTAATACTTAAGGTCGCGTCTCTAACGCCCGTCACTTGCACCCAGCTAGCAGCTACCACGCTGGGGTTTCTGTGGCTGTAGCTGCAGAAGTGTTCACCGTTCACCGCACATAATGTCTCCTTCTCGTCAACAACTATTTCTATTGTAAACAGTTCAGTGGTCTTGAAAGGAAATGGCCTGTAAATATATGATTTGATGTTATTTTATTTCGGTAGGTGCAACATTTATGTGATGAATATGGATGTTTCTTTCGGAGTCATGGATGTTTATATGTATTTATGTATGTTTAAGTAAGTATATAAATGAAATGAAGAGAAATTTTATTTGCAGGAAACATTGTACTTAAGATGTTAACAATATAATGGATAATCCAATATGTTTCGTCAATTGACATGCAAAATATGTTACAAAATTGTCTAAACACTACTCGTACTGAATACCGAACCATGTCGGATACCGAAACATGTCGGATTTCACAATGATATAAATAATATTTATAAAATGAAATTTTAAGATATTATAATATGAGACGTAACTAACTTAATAATTCATTTAGTACCTATGTATAATATTAACAAATTCAATGTCATAAAAGTATATTAATTTACATATATTATTATCGAATAGACTAATTCATTTTGAATTGAAAAATTCATTTAAACTATAGAAGCACTTATTTGCTAACCACTGATGCAGTCTTCTTTTAAAAACTTTGAACGGTAAATCTTTCAATTCATTCGGCAATTTATTATATATTTTCACAGACATGCTGTAACAATTTCTACTAAAAGATGCAGTTCTACAGAAGGGCATAGTATTAAATATATCGTCTAGCACAGGCTATGCCTAATTTGGGGCAATACAATTTGTATAAAAAAGTGTCATTATTATTATCATACTAGCACACTGGGTAGTATGAAATAATTATTATAAATAACAATATGGGTAATTAAGTTCAGGTTTTCCAGCCACGTCCGAGTTAATTACCACAGTCGCACAGGATACAGGTGTGAAGTAGCGGCCGAGTGCCGCTATATTTCGCATAGGTTAGTGTCGGGGACCGGAGCACCACGCCGTTCACCACCTTGAGACGGCGCAGCAGATATTACCAAAGCTGTTACAAAAACTAATATTGATTCAATACAACAACTGATCGAAACAAAAAAAAATATAAATGTAACCAGAACTGCGCGAAGAGTGGTGCTGTGAAATGATCAAAATATATAACAGAGGACAGTACTTATACTCTGCATATGATTGTAAATTGGCGGAACGGGTATTCTTTTTTTAAGATTTGTCATCACATTAATTGTAAAATTTATTCGTTCGTTGTTTGGTTTATTATGAAAATAAGGGACGAGACGAGCAGGACGTTTAGCTGATGGTAATTGATACGCCCTACCCATTACAATGCAGTGCCGCTCCGGATTCTTGAAAAACCCAAAAAATCTGAGCGGCACTACAATTACGCTTGTCACCTTGAGACATAAGATGTCAAGTCTAGTTTGCCCAGTAATTTCACTAGCTACGGCGGCCTTCAGACCGAAACAGTAATGTTTACACATTACTGCTTCACGACAGAAATAGGCGTCGTTGTGGTACCCATAATCTAGCCGGCTTCCTGTGCAAAGGAGCCTCCCACTAGTAATAATAATGTATAAGGAAACGAAGTTGGGGAAAAATAGTAAGTAATTCGAAAAGACCTTCCATTGTTCTGACTTTAACCAAGGTGAGCATTTAAACAGCCAATACTCCTCGTCGTATGGACTAAATCTTCAATGTCGCGCTCTGTGGGCCTTATCACACCTGTTGTTCCAACTATTATGTTAATTTTACTGCTATTTATACGTTTTGGGAAGACTGATTTGATCCTCTGGGTCACATGGTTGGTAATTAGCTCTCCCCATGATCTGTTGTAACACCACTGACCTGTATAAATACCACTGGTCAGGCTGTTCCATATATTTGACAGCAATTTATTTGTGCCTATTTGAAGCGCCACTAACGAGCGTCCAGAGAACTAGTTTTTACGTATAATACAAATGGCTGTGAGAGGAACGTACAATACTCTGGAATAATTTTGCATTTAGAATTAACTTCGGTCGTGTTCCGTGTTATTTATACTTCAGGAATCAACGTAATAAAGTATAATTTTTTTTTAAAATAGTTTTCCTATCGATGTTTGTTTAGCTGAGGTTGTCATCACTAGTTTTAGTACCTACCGCAGACACTCGCTACGTGGCCAACAGCGTCAAAATGGCAAATATCAAACAGGCACAAAAGCACTTTGACAGCCGCCAGTCTAATGGTATATACCTAGTAAAGGTCAGTATGTAACACCAAATCGTAATACCGTAGAAGGAAGTTCGTTCAGCATCAGCGACAGCCGTGGCAGAATGTAACTTGAGAGCCGCGTGTCCGTCGACGTCACAGATCTTGATTGTGAGGACAATCGTTTGTGGGGAATTGGCGTCTTTGCTAGATTCAGCCGCAATCAAGCGAAACTCGACGTCTACGTAATATTCTGTGCACCCATTTTGCGTAAATATCACCTTGGGTTCAAGCCGTTTGAGTCTGTAGGTGTTTTAGTCGTGCTCGCTAGGCCAGTCAACTTCAAACACAACCTTTGATTTGTGTGTGTTCTCCACGATGTTTTCCTTCACCGCAATCAAATGATCTTTCAACTGCATTTGAAAATTGAAACTACATTAGTAAGTGGTTGATCGAAGCTATATATAACCTTACGCACCAGTGACCGCACCACCGAAGCTATTTAAATCATACGAGATAGCTCTTTGGAACACTTTCGTAATGGATGTGTTAGTGTTGCTCACCAGTGGGAGGCTTCTTTGCACAGGATGCCGGCTAGATTATGGGTACCACAACAAAGTAATGTGTAAGCATGATGGTGTTTCGATCGTAGGGGCGCCGTAGCTAGTGAAATTATTGGGCACATGAGACTTAACATCTTATGTCTCAAAGTGACGAGCGCAATTGTAGTGCAGCTCAGAATTTTGTGGTTTCTCAAAAATCCTGAGCGGCACTGCATTGTAATGGGCAGGGCGCATCAATTACTATCAGTTGAACGTAAGGGACGTTCAGCTGATAGTCTGTCATAAAAAAAGACTCAACTCCGAGTTAGTATTTAAATTTGGTGGCTATTTTCCGCTATTTCCATCCTCCCATTTCAAAATCCCTCTAGGAGAGGGACCTCAAGAAGAAGAAGCTGATATACCTGTAAGATGTAGTTTCCTCCACACCCCATTTCTCATGTCGCCGGGTGTTTCTGACAACATAGCACTGTGGCAGTCGGACATTGAAGTGAACAGCTATGTCTCCCCGCCTGGACTCCGGATCACCGCAGCCTATGTTGACAGCAAACCTGTTGACCAGTACCTACATGTCAGTAGGTATCCATATTATCTAGTTATACTTATTACAGGAAAACACAAATCTTGTTGTTGTTGAAGGTTGGACCGATATTACCCGTCGGACGGACTCATAGTGTGCAGCCGCGAGTCGGAAGATAAAGCCTGCGGAGCTTTGGGGGATAACATACTTAGTTGTACCCGCAGTTTCTTAAAAATTAACAATTAATATTTTAATTAATATTAGAACTAATTATTGTAAGAACTTAAAAAGAAATTAATTGAAATTGTTTATTGAATCAATATGAGAACAATTTGTTATGTATTTTCCATTGCTGGACAAAGGTCTCCTCCAAAGATTTCCACGACGATCGGTCCTGCGGTGCTCTCATCAAACGTATTCCGGCGATCTTGACCGGATCGTCGGTCCGTCTTGTGGGGGGCCTACCAACACTGCGTCTTAGGGTACGTGATCGCTATTCAAAGCCAACTGTCCGTCGAACTATGTGCCCTTCCCACTACCACTTCAGTTTCGCAATCATTTGGTCTATATCGATGACTTTGGTTCTCTTACGGATCTCCTCATTTCTGATTCGATCTCGCAACGAAACTCCGAGATAAGATGATATATGTATATATCAATACAAATATCAATAAATCTCTTTATATAGGTAATTAGTGACCTTGTATTTGATCGATTTGTCAACTTAGCCCAAAGGGTGTGGTGTGGTGGTGGGGACGTACCACGGTAGATCTTCGTGTGGCGTGCCGCTGCAAACAATGTGACTTCCAATCGATAAGGGTTCAACCAGCGCCTGCGTAAACCTGACCTCCCTTGCTTCAGTTAGCTGAACCTGAAACAAGTTCAATAATAAATTTAGACAACGTAGGTACTCAAATAAAATTTGAAAACAAAATTTTATGAACGATGCGGGAATCGAACCCACGTCCTCTGGCGTTCTGTGCCAGTGCTCTAACCAACTGATCTAACCGTTCGAGTGACGTATCTTCATAAAATCTTGTATGCTTTGTTCAAATCTCAGGTTGTGGCTTCATCTATAGAATCTACTTTACAGTTGATAACCTGCTCAACCCCACTATTTGCATATTAGGATATTGACTTGAGATGTCGCTCTTGCAAAACTAAACAATATGTTATGTTTTTAAAGTGATAACCCTCACTTCTAGGATTAATACACAAATAAAATTTGAAAAAAAAAATATGAACGATGCGGGACTCGAACCCACGACCTCTCGCGTTCTGTGCGAGTGCTCTTCCAACTGATCAAACCCCTTCGAGTGACGTATCTTCATAAAATCTTGTATGCTTTGTTCAACTCTCAGGTTGTGCCTTCATCTACAGGATCTACTTTACAGTTGATAACCTGCTCAACCGCAATATTTGCATATTAGGATATTGACTTGAGATTATCAACATTATTACGTTTTATTAATGTTGGTACTCATTGGTATATGCGCGCCGTCCTCGATAACCAAAACCGTTGCAAGGTGAGGTCGTGATATAATTATTAATGTACTCGTAGGTAACTTGTAAGTATGAAGTCATCAGACCAAACAGATATCAAGCGGCCGGCCGCGACATTCTTCGTACACATCTTTATCTTTAATCTGGACATTCATATCTTTATTTCTTTTGGGCTAACCGATATTCGAAGATATCATGAGCCTCCATTATTGATTCACTAAATATCTACCAGTGAAGTTCCCATAACAATCGCTACAACCGTTTCGGAGATCTGACTTAAATAGCATCCTCAAATAAGTATACTAACAAAATGTAATTTTAAAAAAAGAAATAAATTTTTATTTAAAATACTAAGACGATAGATTAATATAATATACAATCATATAATATGATTAGATATTTTAATTAAATTTGCTTATTTAATTTTTGCGTTAACGAACGACTATCAATATAGCTTTAGCAGGATTTAAAGGCAGTAGTGAAAACTTGAACATTAACGTTGTGCATTTTTGAATATTTTGGAATGTTTAGGAAATAATTTCGGCACGAATTGCTGTGTTTATCAGAATAAAAGTACTAGCATTTATGTGGTATAATACAATATTCCTTTAATGCGCTGTCGTACATAAAAATGACAATTTATATTTCATAAAAAAAAAACACTTCAGAACTATTACAATTATTTGACATTGAAAAAATTTTAAAGTTTATAGTCAATGTTGATATTAATATATCAACAAAAGTTAATGTTTGACAATCTAATTTGAATCCTATAATCTTTCATTCCTATAATCAATCCTAGAATTTTAAAGTTCATTTTCCATCATTTCAACGACTGTCTTACGAACTTTCGATCAGGATCAAGTGTCATGACGCGAGTTTAACATTTTATATCCATCCCAAGAAGAGTGCTCAACGCCTCTAAAGACATTTTTACCTCAATGACGGAGTAGTAAGTTTACTGTTTACCATTACAGAATGTTGGCTGAGGTAGGTACAAAATAACTCAGGCATTCAAATTGCAATTATGATCAATTAGGAGCGTACCGATATTTATGAGCGTGCCCCAGGGCTCGATGTATGACCTATGCTTTTTGTAGTCTATATATACCTAAACGAATTCTCACATGAATGAGAGGTCTACGATCTATAATTTACTAATGAATGTTAAGGAGATGAAATATGTAAAGTGTACAACGACTAATGTAAGGCAATAATTGTCTTAGATAATGAAGTTATGGGATAACTCGACAGTCTTTCTTGGCATCATTTTTGCTGCCGGCTACATTTCATTCTATATTGAAATGTAGCTGTAATATCACGGATCTGACTGGAAGACTTGGTTCTTCCGCACATGTAGTTAGGAAAATAAGACTTGTTGATTTTCAAACTGCGAGATTAGTTTATCTATGTTATTTTCAGTATCATGTCATATGGTCTGCTATTATGGTGATCAGAGGCCCACAATCAAATTATTTTTACATTGCAAAAATCAGCTATTCGTGCCATATACAGCCCTAAACATCAACCCTGGAAATCAATACGTAAAGGGTATAATCGCAATAGATTTTTAACTGTGATAGTATGTTTACTAAAACATCCATCTCTTCTCTAAAAATCTGATATAAGTTTTTCACCGTTTTATTACCGCCGCCCACAATCTCTTGCAACATCAGAGGAATCACAGGAGCGTTGCTGGCCTTTAAGGAAGGTGTACGCGCTTTTTTTGAAGGTAGCCATGTCGTATCGTCCCGGAAACACCTCGCAAGGAAGCTCATTCCACAGCTTTGTAGTAGGTTGAAGAAAGCTCCTTGACAACCGCACTGTGGAGGACCGCCACACATCAAGATGGTGGGGATGATATCCTTACTTGTGGCGTGTCGTGCGAAGGTGGAATTCGGCGGCAGCATCACGAATTACCCAAACTTGGCTGGAAGAGCTGAAGACTGGCCTTTGTCTAGCCTAGATCTAAACCTCCTGGACTAAAAATTATGGTAAGTTTTAGAAAACATGGCAGCAGTTCTAAAGATCGCTTACGAAAATCTAGAACAAGCAGTGACTAAGCCCATGGAAACATACTTCAATAAATTAATACATATAAGTTTTATTAAGATTACATTATGTCATAAGAAAATATGTGTGTTTTATTTGTAATTGTTGGCCAGACAAGGTGTAAAAGACGTGACGTATGCACTTTAATATTCTTGTTGTATGTTTTAGTCTAATACGAGAAACAAAGGAAAGTCTGAATTTAACAACAAATTTTCACAAAGCTGCAGAGATTTTTTAGTAATATGTAACGGAACAAGCAGGCCTACCTACCTAATGTCATGTTCCATCTACCGATAGCAGTGAGCATCGATCTACGGAATAATGACTTAAGGCGTAGCGACAGGACCCCGGTCGCATCACACTGTGTTTTAATGAAAATAAGGGTCGAGACGAGCAGGACATTCAGCTGATGGTAATTGATAAGCCCTGCCCATTACAATGCAGTACCGCTAAGGATTCTTGAAAAATTCTGAGCGGCACTACAATTGCGCTTGTCACCTTGAGATATTAAGATGTTAAGTTTCATTTGCCCAGTAATTTCACTAGTTACAGCGCCCGTCATCTTCTGAAATCAACATTTACAAAAATCCTATTTATTGTTTCAAAGCCATTACCCTAATCCAACGATATAGATAAGTGGCTACCTATAAGAACCTATATATTGTGTGTATACAGGAGACAGACATCCTTGATCACGGAGTACGTTGGCCCAGAATCGTCAGCACTCCGCTTGATATAATGTTAATAACAATATGTCTGTTATTAGTACCTATATGACAATCACGGTGAACCTTGACTCTTGTAAAACACCAACAGCTGATAACTCCTTTCTTCACTCTTCTGGGAATCGATATCAGTCAGTGACTCACCACATGTTTAACTTTAGTTTAGCACAGTGGTCGGCAAACTTACTAGCCATGGAGCCAATTTGAACATTACAAAAATTAAAAAAAAATGGGAGCCAGATTGTGGAGATTCTTTATTTGATTTTTTATTTCACTAAATAAAACTAAATGTGCTTGCATCTCCTTGGAAAATATCAAGTCAGGTTTGTATATTAGGTAAGCATGATTCCAAGTTCTCATCAATAAGACGATTTCCAAGTTAACTCTTGATAATGTTCAGGCTTGAAAAAGAGTGTTCGCATATATATGTAGAACCGAAAAGGGAAAGAACAGCAAACGCGAGCTTTTTCAGCTAATAGTAAGAGTCAGTAATGGCCAAGCGTTGAAAATAATCATGTCTTCCTTCTCCAATTCATTCATAGCAGACCACTTGTGTTGTGAACTAAGATCACATTTTTCCGTCTCTAATATTTCCAATTCAACACAAAGACGTTCGAATTTAAAGCGCCATATCTCCTTGTTTTTTTTTAGCCAAAGAGCCAATGCGGCTTTGGAGCCGCACTTTGCCGAGCACTGGTTTAGCCGATAACAATAACGAAAAGCCCAGTAGAGACTAGAGTTACAATTATTTGAATAATTCCGCATCGAATTATCACCTTCCCATTTCTATAAGTTCACCTTAGCTCTATAATTGACACCTATGAATGAAAGTCCTTATACAATTTACCATCACTTCGGAAATGTTTGATGGCCAACGAGAAGTTTGCGCAAGAAACTCATAAACACTTTTAAATCCATATTTACTGCTTATTTACGATATATCGTAAATAAGCAGTAAGAATTATAATTCTTGATGTTATTGGCAAATTGAAATATTATTGGCAATATCCTATACAACAGTATTTTTTTTAATTATCTGCAGAACAACGTCTGTCGGGGCAGCTAGTAATATATACATAAATTACGTGACACAAATCACGGTGTTTGTCCGCGATGGACTCCTAAACTAATGAACGGATTTTAATGGGGATTACTTCATGGCAGGGGCGTGCATTCCATATATGCCAATAGGCATAGCCGACTTACCATATTTAGACTTTAATTAATATACCTACACTAGATTCCAAGATAATTCAGATAAATTTAGTTCTTTCACTCTATAATCGTACTTCTATTGAACACCCAACCAGTAAGTTTTTCGTTACGCGATATACTAAATACTCACAGTAAGCAGTTCCGATAATGCTTACTCATGCCTAGTAGAATACGTTCAATTTCTATTACAAAATTTATTTGTCAAGGTAATACGACCACAGCAAAAAATGTACAGTTACTATGTATATCGTTCTTAAATATGACCATCGCAATTTGACTCTTTAACACATCCGGGGTAAGCAAGCTTATGACACTTCGAAATGACAACCGAGCTGTCACGGATTAAACCAACGAAAGAAATGATTCCTACATTAAGATTTATGAGTAATTATTATGACGTGTCTCGTTCGCTTAGTGTCCGAGTTTCAACCTTATTGCGCTCCCATAAGAGTGTTGACATCATTATAAAACATGACATTTTCGGAAACAAAAATATATTGTTCACTATGCCATTTTTTAGTTGTTGTGTTTTCGTCATTCGTGTACTTATACGGGCGTGAATAATTAAGCTAATTCCTACATTAGTTATTTGTTTTGTGTTGATTTGTTTATTGTTAATTATATCTAGTGTTTATATTGGAAAAAGAAGTTGCTGTGTGTTTTGTGTTTAAAATAGGTAACTAGTAAGGAATTAAAATATAATGGAGGAATTCCAGTGTCGGGATTGTGGCGAAAATACGATTTGTTAACATAAATTAGGTATGTATCCTTTTGCACAATTTTCGTTCGTAGATAAAATAAAAATTGTTCCTCTTTATAGACCAATGGAAAAATATTAGTTTAACTCAACAAAAAGGTAAAATTATGAGATATTTCAATACCAAGTATTACGAAAAATACAATTGGCTAGCTGGATGCCGCCATTCCAATTTCTTCCCCTGCTGTTTATTTTCTACAAAAAAAACTGTTCGGAATGATACTGGTTACGGTGACTTACATAATTTGACAAATCTTGCTAAAAAAACGATCAATCTGACAGAACGGCAGAAAAATGTTGGTAAGTAAACTTATATTTATCCTTAAAACAGGAACTAAATTTTTTAATATTAATCGCAAAAACGACTACTTGGACTTTAAGTGCCTACCGCGCTGGAAAACCAATGCGGCGCGCATTCGTGATTCATGGAGTGCAGTTTAGTCCAACTTGAGAGATAGGATACTTTTAATTTCGATTTGGGACCCATAATTATTTTTATTTCCAATATTTAATTTGTATGGACATATTTTCTGTGACAGAATTTATCGATGCACGGTTTGACAGTTCTGCTGTGAAACTTTTTTTTTTGGATTTTATGGCCTGGTATGCTGTGAAACAATTTCATAACAACAACAGGGAGCATATTTTACGAAATAATTCTTGATAGTATGATATATTATTGACAATAATTTAATTTAATTAATTTAATTCATAAAAAACAGTTTTATTTATTGTGTAAAGAACAACGTCTGTCGGGTCAGCTAGTAAGTATATATAAAGTGATGCAATGAGAGAAAAATAAGAAATTTTGATCGAATTGCATTTCAGAATAAATTTATTGAATGTTCGAAATATATTAAAATTGCACGTTTAAAGTAAATACCAATATTATATAATATGCAATATTTGATCATTACAAATATGACTATATTTTGGACTGTTTTTGATGAGTACTGATGTAAAAAATCGACCAAATACGAGTCAGACTCGCCCATGAAGGGTCCGTAGCAGCAAGTAACATAGATAAAAGTTATAAAGAAAGGAAACTGATATTGAATTAATTAAATGGAAAAGGCAAAAAAAAATCTTTGCTCAAAATCAATCAGTGCAAATGAGCTCTCATCATTTATACGTATTTAAAAAAAAACTAGTAAAACTAAACTTCTACTACATCTCGATAGAACCAATTTTCGGAAGAAGTTTGCGTGGTAATGTACATCATATATTTTTTTTTAGTTTTATGGTTATCTTATTTTAGAAATTACATGCTACCACTTTGGAAGTGTCTCTCACGCAAAGTATTCAGTTTAGAAAGAAATGATATTAGAAACCTAAATATCATTTTTGAAGACCTATCCATAAGATACCCCATACGTATGGGTTATATGAAAAAAATTTTGAGTTTCAGTTCTTAGTATGAGGAATCCCCAAAATTTATTGATTTTTCTATTTTTGTGTGAAAATGTTAATGCGGTTGACATAATACACCTACTTACCAAGTTTCAACAGTATAATTCTTATAGTTTTGGAAAAAAGTGGCTGTGACATACACGGACAGACAGACAGACATGACGAATCTATAAGGTTCCGTTTCTTGCCATTTGCCTACGGAACCCTAACAAAAGTGCCTATTAGTTGAAGTTTAACGGCCGTTTTCAATAAACTATCTATCCTTCGTTTAACTTACTAGAGGTAGACAAATCTATCCTTTTACGCTTACTTACATTTTAAAAACCTATCGTCTAACACTTAACCTATATTAGACATAACTTTGGATAGATATGTTTTGTCATTACGGTGACAGCAATTTATCCGTAACTAAAGATACGTTAATGATAACGGCGGTAAATCTATCTGAATATCTCCGTTAGACAAATTGTAGCGTGGCGATCTATATATATTCACGCAATGCCACATCGCCATTTAGTACCGAGTAAAAATAAACGCCGGATTGCAATGAACACGTATTTCATGGGTTGATGCCCAGTGTCAACATGTTACCTCATTTATTACAAACTTGTTTACCTTTTTGGTTTTAATGTTAAAACTAAGGCTCACTTGTTACCTATCCACAACAACTCTTACCGCGTAACTTCATAGTCAAAGTTCTTTATTTGCCGGATACATGCAAGTAAAGTTGTGACAAATTTAAGAGTATGCACATGTTTCGTCTTGACAGACATGCAAATATTTCAGTGGTTTCATTTTATTCCAATTCAAATTCAAATATTTTTATTCAAAATAGGATTTAATATCACTTATTGAACGTCAAAAACTACCGCCCATTCAAAAGAGACTGCCGCAGACCTGAGAAGAATGGGCGCAAGAAACTCAGCGGGTTTTTTTTTAATATAAAATATGGATTACAATGTGATATCGTACAATAAACATTTATAATTAAAGAGCCTGAGGGTGTTCGCTGTATTCCCATTACGTGGTGTCATTAAGAAAATCGTTTATGCTATAAGTAGTAACCTTTCCCACACAAACGTTTTTTAACAATTCTTTTAAGATTATTAATAATATAATATTATAATATAATTATAATATTGTAACATATACTTATTTGTGTATTATTAGCTTCTTCAATAACGATTGCTACATTGAGATATAGTCTCAAATACCCGATACTGCAACATTTAATTTGACCAACGTAAAGCCATACCTAAAAGACCCTACAATTACAATAATTAATACAATGTTAAAGAGATAATGTACCTAGTAAAAATAATCACAAAAATTATAATATTACAACATAGTATTGGTGCCAGTTACCACTTCGTTTGATAATTGAGTAAAAACGATATTTTTAATAGTCTTAATAATTTAAATATATTTAACACTGTCTCCTCTCTTATTTCTTTTAGTAATTCATTAATTATTTTTACACGCGTAGCATGACAATTTTTTGGTACAAATTGGTTCTAATGTGGGGTACTCAAAGTCTAGTAGGATCACGCGATGGAGACGAAGAACAGTCGGCTAACCGAGTGAATAAATTTAAATTTTTCTTAACAAATAAACTAGCCTCTAGTACATAAATTTCGGTGACAGTCAGTATGTTTCAATTTAAAAAAGTGGTCTGCAACTATCGAAGGGCCCTATACCAGCCACAGCTCTTATGCAGCCTTCTTGGAAGAAGGAGTGAATAATGATGATTAATGATTAATCTGCTAACATTACATGATTACAATTAAACTTGACGAACCTTCAAAGGAAATTAAATACGTAGGACGATGAACATTGAGTTTATTGCATAGTAATGATAAATTAATTATGTTTATAAGAAAGATAAATGAAATTACAGATACCTATATGTTATTAAAATAAAAGATATAGCTAATAACAGATAAAATAATATTACGATGCCTATAAGAAATAAAAATAAAGTTGGTTTAAAGCTAAAATTTTCAATGAAGTAAAATAAATTGTAGATTTTTTTATGCTTCTTACCATCAGGTGATATTTTGTACTTCTACTCTCTCTATCTATCTATATATCTAATCCATTAAACCACAAATTAACATCACAACACTAATTTCATGATATAATACAATTGTACTTACTAACTAATGTCTTATTGTATGTTTCAAGGTAGTAGGTACTTTGATAATAATTAAAGAATGTGCAATAAGTTATGTGCAATTCTAACCACAAACAAACAATTACCAAGGAGTCCGTAACATCTTCAGTTGGTTGATGTCGCTTGAATAACCTTTTACAAATCACACTACAACTATATTTACAACAAACCATTGTAAATAAACCGTAATTTCAAGAGGCGTGCGGCGCACGGTACCGCATACCGACGAAAATAATCGCAGACTGGAGGTGGCTGTCAGATATTAGACTGGTACGACTACGGGGCACGTAGCTTGTGGGCTGCGGACTATGTGTGGTAGACTGGTAGTCGGTAGATGGCATAGCAATGGCACAAGCCATAATATAGTGGCGACTGGCGAGTGGCCCCGAAGGTCGTGTGTTGTGGTGTTATCGCTCGGGTCGAGACGTGAGTCATGAAAGATGTTATCATGGATTGTTTTCGACTCGCTATTACTTTTGTTATAGGTTTAGACGTTTTAATGAATCGTCTTGCGAAAATATATTTTATGGATAACTGGGTCGTGATTTTACTAATAAACTTTTATACGTATAAAATAGTTCTTTTAACGGACGAAAATTGAGAAACTATTGCGCAGTGCCGAATAGAAAACTCTGATGTTCAACGTAGACCAAGCCTGTTGGGGTCCCGGCGGATATCCAGAACTAAACTTTACCAGTGTGAGGCACAGAATGCCGGCTAGATTATGGGTACCAAAACGGCGCCTATGTGATTCGGTCTGAAGAGCGCCGCGCCATAGCTAGTGATATTACTGGGCAAATGAGACTTAACATCTTATGTCTCAAGGTGACGAGCGCAATTGTAGTACCGCTCAGAATTTTTGGTCTTTTCAAGAATCCTAAGCGGCACTGCATTGTAGTAGGCAGGGCGCATCAATAAACATCAGCTGAACATCCTGGTCGCCTCGTCCCGTATTTTCATAAAAATAAAACTGGTGGATTTTTTAAATTATTTAACGTAGCTCCGTGAAATTATTTTTTCAATCCTCGTAATGGAGTCGCGGGACGTGATGCTCTAGGTGATTGCTTAGTTTATTCACAGGCTAACAGACTTAGACTTACATACTTACTTTTAACCGTTTGTCAAACAAGCACAGTTTTAACATAGTTGGTCGCTTAACTCTAGAAAATGTCACATTTGCCATGCATGAAAAATTGGTGACGCTGCATGGGCCATGGTGCATCCTAGTTTCTTTCTTTTGATGCGTCAAGAGTTATCATTTGTCGGATTGTTTATCTACCAGTAATAGTATTTGCCTGTATTAATTATGATTGCACAGACTTGTTACTAATTATTATATTTATTATATTATTAATAGTCAGATTATTATGGCATCTTTTTTTTTAATTTTTGTACGTGTGGTGGCAATTTCTTCTTCAGGATCTTTCATTGAGTAATGGCTATAGAAGATTTTGTACTCTCCTTGTTGTTGGCAACTATAATAACATCATAAATATTTCCAACATCTTTGTTAAGACGCGCGAGTGTTGCACTGTCTTTCATCGCCTCATAATTTGCATTTTCTAAGCAGTTAATGAATACTTCATCAATAAGATTGTTGTTTGATATGATATTATGTGGCAATTCAATTTCATCCATAGTATTTAGGGTGAGTTCCCGTTGCCTAATTCTAGTAAATAATCAGCAAATAGTCGTTGTACGTTGTCGGTGTACAGCACACGTCGCTCCCGTTGTCCGTCATTTTCAGTAGCTACGAATGACGTTCTATATAGTATATACTGTATGGAGCGTCATTGGTACATACGTAGCTACACGTAAATAAGTTATGGTTCCGTACCATCAATCAAATCGACATAGGAAAAAACATTCGAAAAGAAATGTCTTTTGTATAAAACCCTCTAAGTTTTAACTTAATTTCAATTTTACTATTTGTTGTTTTTTTAAGGAAGATATTTACAAACGAGCGTACGTCACCCGATGTTAAGTGATCACCGCCTCCCACATTCTCTTGCAACACCAGGCCTCACATGGAGTACTGTTCTCACCTCTGGGCTCAGAGGTTCTTCCATTTGACCGAATGCAACGAAGAGCGGCTCGAACCATCGACGATCAAGTAATCCCAGATCGGCTTGATTCTTTGGCGTTGCGTAGAGATGTGGGTTCTCTCAGCATCTTCTACCGCATTTATCACGGGGAGTGCTCAGAGAAGCTGTTCGGGTTGATTCCAGCGGCCGAATTCCACCACCGGACTTTACGTCAAATTGCAAAATACCACCCGCATCACGTTGACGTCTGGTTTTTGATAACCGCGCGTTTTGCAAGATATTTCATCGCACGCACAGCCTCTTTGTGGAATCAATTACCGGCTGCTGTTTTCCCGAACTGTTACGACTTAGGGACCTTCAAGAAAAGAGATTACTCCCACCGTAAAAGCCGGCAACGCATCTCTTGCCACCTGTTGTTGCGGATGTCTATGGGCGGTTACCTCACCACCCTCCATCCCTGGAGCATCTTGCCCGTTTATCTCCTCTTATATAAAAAAAAATTCGCAAATACTCACCCTATCACCTCCTTACGGGAATAAGTCGAATTATCAATAACCCTGTATACATATACAAGAATTGCTCGTTTAAAAGTATTAGATAAGAGTTGTAAGAAGCATAACTGTAATTACTATAATTCCTCTTGTAACATACACATGAAAAGAACGAAATAAATGTTTAGGAAAATCAAAAAAAAAAAAAGAATCGGGGCCTATCATGGTGTGCCCGTGTGACATACTTCGTTCGAATCTTTGTAAGTAGGTTATGATGATGCATATGGGTCATCTGCTTGTTCTGTCACTTATTTTCCTTATTCTCATAGAAATCAAAGGTTTTGATTCAAGCGAATTTGTTTGTTAAATATTAGACTTGCAAATTAATTCTATCTAAATTAAAAATATAATCGTTTTTTTAAGTTATCTAAGAAAATACTTCGGTACCGAGGTATTGGAATGACTTGTGATGGTGCATTTTAATATTTTATTATACAGAGAGTCAGTCATATTTCGAGTAGGGAGGAAATGAACAATATCTTTAGTTGTAGCATCTTTACTTATCGAGGTATGAAACTGTGTAATGTATTGTTTAAAGAAGTAGGTACCTAAGTTAAATCGTTATTTCTAATATATAAAATCGTTATCAATATGATAAACATAATGTAATGCCTACTACTCGGCTAAGTCAAGTTAGTACCTAAGTCTTTTAAGGGGCGATTTAGGTAGGTATTTGCTTTTACAACAAAATCCCAGAAAATGTTCACAACAAAAGTATTAGGTAGGTACGATATTTAAAAAAACTTGTTAAAAAACCATTGTGTGGTAAAGGTTACTATTACATAAATAACTTTCTTAATGATACCACGGATTGGGAATGGAGCGACCGCCCTCAGGCTAATTATTAAATAATAAGTTTAATTGTACAACATTCCATTGTATTTTTTGATGAAATAAAAGCCCGCTGGGTTTGTTAGGCCCATTCTTCTCAGTCATGATGATGATGTCGCATCCTATATTGAGTAAAATATTTGAATTTGAATATAAGGTACATATATACCTATTAGGTATATTTATGCAGCGTTTATAACAACATTTTATTTTGATCATTTTCACAATCAGTGCCATCTATCTACAGCATTCAAAATATTTCGCAATTACGTATGTAAGTTGTGACACAGAGTAGGGGTAGATACTTGTTTTGTTTTTGTTTAGTGTAAATGTATAGAGTATGCACTTACTTAGCTTCATTAAATAAAAATTTAGATTTTTTTTATATATCGATAACCTTATTATAAAGTAATTACGACGTTCTCGTACTAACCTCGTAGTCTAGAGCATCTTCAGCAAAATCATATTCGCATTCTCTCAGCAGTTGTCCTTCTTCAACATTTCCCATTTTAATACAGCTAACACAATCGATAAAATTCACTGGCATTATTTAAATAATACACACAACATCTCTAATTAGGTACTGCTATGGTCGTTGTTTAACAATAAAACCTTCTGCGTACATACACTTTGTTTATCGGTTATCACTTGCTTTAAAACTGTTTTTCTAATAACAAATCAATAAATATACTGCAGGACATTTTATATCTAAACTAACCGCAACCTCAAATGACAAACTACGTTCAGTAAACAAGTTATAACTGCCCTTGATATCAGCTGTGATTGCTCTACCATCTTTAACTGCAGATAATAATATTATATTTAGGTTCGACTTGCTACGGCTCTACTTCGTTATCATAGTATTTACTCCATCGTAACATAGATGGCGCACATTCTGAACAGTGAACCTTTTGTTAACATCGAGGTCAATGCTGGGTTAATGTCCTTCGCAGGAGATAGAGATAGATAGAGATGTCATTGACCAATACAACTAATCTGGATTACTTGGCTTTTGCATAAAATGTGCAATATATTTCTTCTTATATGTCTTCATTTGGCATATAGTATTCAATATCGTTACATGACATGACGATATTTGGTCAGTGGTGGAGAATTTTATCTAAATTATATCATAATATATTTATATATATATATATATATATATATATATATATATATATTATTATATATCAAATATATTCTCTAACCACGTTGGCCAGAATCATTCTTAAATTCTACATAATCTTTACTAACGGTTGGTATTGCGGTGAAGTCACCTCCGATGTTCAAATTACGTTGGGTTGTGTAGGTAATATTTATTCCAGGTCGAAAGAAATGGCGACGTTAAAAAAAATAAAAAATATAAAATACCATAGTATGGATCGTGTTTAAAGTTAAAAGTGTTTTTAAATATAAAATACTTCAGAAAAAGTAATACAGAATAAACTGTATATACTATAAATATAAATTATCGTATATTGGATGCATCAACCTTTAGAGCTTGAATGCAATGTTTGTGTATCTATGTTTCGCGAACATGATGACAGTGATTATTATCATAATTAGCTATCCCACCAAACAAATGTAATGAGATATTATTAAAAATAATAATATATCATTTAATCTCAGGCTACAAAGCCCATAACAGAAATACATTATAGTCTAGCATACATAATATTTATATAGCTTTAAATCTACGTCAAATTTCGCAGCGATGTGAGGCGCGGTTTCGGTAACTTCCGGGGGTCGGCGACGTCCGCAATACTTGCAAATATCGCTCCCTTCGGCCACAGCTTCACGTCCAGAAAGGTCAATATATTATAATCTATCGGGACGCGAACAACAAAAGAGGTAAAGTCTACTGCGTGACGCGTCACAAACTTTTCGACCCCCAACCGGAACCTTGTCTTATCCATCAAGTACCTACTGAACAATGTCTGAAAATTAAGTATCTACAACTCGCATTGAAAGTAAATCTAGACCAAAACACCATATGGTGCAGGTGAAACATAATCTTCAGGCACGTTTTCTATGTTAGCTTGAACACACAATCAGCGGCAAACAGCGACCAGATCTGTGCGCTCGTCTAAACTTCCCATTGAAGTATCACAGAGCCACATCTAAATTTACTAACTTCCTGGACTACCACTGCTTGCTCGGGCTAGATATTACGTTTTTGACGTGATTGTATCCCGTCAGTAAAAAGTATAATTAATGTACATTTCTAATTTAACGTATAATTTGACCCTCATCAAGCATTGCGATAGCTCGGGAGACGCATTAACTTACTGGCTTCAATTAAATTACTAACTACAACCTTTATTAATACTTTAAAAACCACCTTTAATATGTTTTCTGCGATTCGAAAGCAAAGAAAATTACATGGTGTCTTTTTGTTTTTATGTGTTAAAAGACTCGTGGCTACTACATTGAGAACTTCCAAAAATGGAAGGCATAAAAGGCATTTATTTTCTCTAGTTATAGTAATGTTATATTACACAGATAATAGTTATTTTAGTGAAAAATGGTGTATTTTTATAAAAGAAATAATGAATTGAGTCAGTTGTTAGTTAGTTTTATTACCCGATTTGAAATTTGTTATAGATATATATAGATATAGCTAAGTTCAGAAGGTATTTTTTATTATTTTTGTAAGAAAAATAAATAAAAAAGTGAATGCTGATGTTTTTCTGATATAATTTGCTAAAACAAATGTTTTTTTTTATGGAATAGGAGGACAAACGAGAGTACGGGTCACCTGTTGTTAAGTGATCACCGCCGCCCACAATCTCTTGCAACACCAGAGGAATCACAGGAGCGTTGCCGGCCTTTAAGGAAGGTGTACGCGCTTTTTTTCAAGGTACCTAAGTCGTATCGTCCCGGAAACACCGCACAAGGAAGTTCATTCCACAGCTTTGTAGTAGGTGGAAGAAAGCACCTTGTAAACCGCACTGTGGAGGACCGCCACACATCCAAATGGTGGGGATGATATCCTTACTTGTGGCATGTCGTGCGTAGGTGGAATTCGGCGGCAGGAATCAGGTTAAACAGCTCTTCGGAACACTCCCCGTGATAAATGCGGTAGAAGACACACAATGAAGCGACGTCTCTACGCAAAGCCAAGTGATCCAGCCGTTCACAGAGCACTGGGTCCTCGACAATACGAGCTGCTCTGCGTTGCACGCGGTCAAATGGATCGAGCTGATACTGGGGTGCGCCAGACCAGAGATGACAGCAATACTCCATGTGTGGCCGGACCTGCGCTTGGTAGAGCGCTAGAATGTGGGCCGGCTTGAAGTATTGCCGTGCTCTATTAATGACGCCCAGTTTCTTTGAAGCCAATTTGGCTTTGCCCTCCAGATGACCACGAAATTGGCAATCGCTCGAGATTTCGAGACCCAGTATATCCTAGGCGAGGCTTTAAGGGAAGTGTTGTCGAAGAGCGGTGATACGACAAATGGGGTTTTTTAGTGGTAAACGCGCAAATTTGAGTCGTCTGGGGTTTAAATTGGACAAGGTTCAATTTACCCCATTCCGCGACCTTCTCAAGAGAGGACTCGATAGAAGACACAAGTTTATCCCGGCACTGGTCACTGGAAACTGGAAAGCTGTTCGCCGATTTTGATTTTGAAACAAATGAATATCAAAAGACATATTGTTTATCGACTTCCGCGTATTTATTATTACTTTTTGGTTTATACACTTTACTTTTTAGTAGTTTAGTACTTATGAATGCCTCCTAAAACTAAAAACATCGAGCTACTTAATATTACTCCTGACCCACAAAACTCAGTAAATCTGATTAATAGAATCTTTGTTGAAAATGGACAAAAGCTGGCTAAAACAATACATCATCTATACATCATTTTCATTCATCTTCTTTTGTACTACTTGATACTGATACTGAAGAGATCAACAGCATACTTATGAGTCTTGACTCTAGAAGCGCTCCTGGCTGGGACGGAATTTCAACGAAATTTCTAAAGCTCTCTAAAGATTACTTGATCCCACTTATAACAACATTGGCTAATCCCTGCTTTAAATCAGGTATTTTTCCTTCCTCTCTAATGCGTTCCATTGTTACTCCTGTGTACAAGAGTGGGACTAAAACTGATGTAAACAATTATAGACCTATCTTTGTATTGTCTGCTATTTCAAAAATAATAGAAAAATTAATTAACAATAGACTTCTTAAATACTTCAATAAATATAATATTATTTCTAATTGTCAATATGGCTTTAGAAAAGGTGTTTCCACACAAGACGCAATTTTAGGACTAACAAAAACTATAGTAAGAGAAGTGGACAAGGGCAATAAATGTCTCGCAGTTTTCCTAGATTTAAAAAAGGCCTTTGACACAGTTTCTATTCCCATTCTTGTGCGCAGATCGGAGGGCCTGGGCATTCGTGACAAAGACCTCTCTCTCCTAGACAGCTACCTAAATGACCGAATACAGGAAGTTAAGGTTGACCTATACCACAGCACAATGGAAAATGTGAAATTTGGCGTACCGCAGGTCAGTGTCCTTGGCCCGACACTCTTTTTAATCTATATTAACGACCTATGTAACCTCCAGATCGACGGGGCGAGTATATTCACTTATGCTGACGACACAACCATTGTTTTCTCTGGTATCTCGTGGGAAGCCGTACAGAAGAAGGCTGAGATGGGCCTTGAAAGAGTCTCAAATTGGCTAAACCAAAATCTATTGTCACTCAATATATCAAAAACAAACTATATATGTTTCTCTCCACATGACAGATACCAGCCCGTTCAAGACTTCTATATCAGAATCCATTCATGCTCCAACCCACACGATTTGAATTGTAATTGTCCCTCCATAGAAAAGGTGAATTGTACCAAATATCTCGGCATCCTGATTGACCAAAGGTTAAGTTGGCATTCCCAAATAGAACTGGTCATAACCAGGGTGAGAAAACTTATGTGGATTTTTAAAACTCTGCGGCACGTTATGTATCATGCACAGTCCTTAATTATTAAAATATACATCGCTTTGGCTCAATCAGTGATCACCTACTGCATCCCGGTATGGGGCGGCGCAACTAAGATAAGCCTCTTAGAATTGGAAAGAGCTCAAAGATCACTTCTCAAGGTCATGTACTTCAAACCTTTAAGATTTCTAACTGATTCACTCTATTTGACTTGTAATCTTTTGACAATTAGGAAACTTTATGTTCTTAACATCATTTCAGCCGTCCACAAGTCACTTCCGCTAGATCACGCCAAATTGATCAGTAGAAGAAATGATAAAGTAGCAGATACCATTACTGTTCGCACTACTTTTGCTGAACGACAGTTTAGCTGTCAATCAGTGTTCTTATATAATAAAATAAATCATGTCCTAAATATATATCCTATGACATTACATCTATGCAGAAAAGCTTTAAATAATGGGCTAACTTGTCTTGCTTATGATGAAGTGGAAAATCTTCTGATCAGACTGACATGATAAACACACGCATTGTATAGATGGACCCAATTAAAGGTCCAATTCAAACCCACATCCACACACTCACTCACTCACTCACACACACACACACAGACACACACATACACACACACACACACACATACACACACATATACACACACACACACACACAAACACACACAATTATTGTAAATTGTAAAATTTGGTTTTTAATCATTTCTGTTTATTTCTATATTGTTTACTAAATAAAAAGTTATCAGGTTGGGCTAAGGAAGTTGCGAGATATTCCCAATACAAGTGTCCTAAGACAACTTACTGGAAAGTCTCAACCACTAAAAAATGTATATGTAATCTTTGAAATAAACGAAATTTATTTATTATTTATGAATAAATATAATCTAATATATTTACAGCAGAAACAAACTAAAAGTAAGAAGAAGGCGAGTTACTTACTGAATACGATTTTATATTAATCCGAGCTTCGGACCCGTGAATTCCTCACGTTTAGGTTATTTTTTTCTTGTTTCCAACCATAATTTCTTAAAATTTTAGTTCCTATAATTGTAATTTTTTTATTATTGAGAAATCATAAGATCATAATATAACATGTAACGTATCCATTATAGTAAAAATAAATCAAAGAATTCAATTGCAATATTATTATTTATTGCACGTTTAGCATTATAGTCACAATTTCTCGTACAACTCTTAAGGCGCTATAGTCCTAAAAAGTAACATTTTTGAAAATCTACTTAAACTTCTACAAATACTACGGTTCCAATTTTTTGACATGTTTATCTTCCTTCCCACAAGCACACAGCCGGTCTGAGGTTCGAGTCTCCTTAGGAGACGCCCCGCGACTGTTGTTGCGTAGTCTTTGCGGCCTCCACGGCCCACGTCCTATTTCGCTGTGAAAGCCAGGGCTGCTAACAGCACAGAGGAGGTTTTAGTCGGTATGGGGCGACCGCTTACGCGCACACTCGAGTCCGACATATTACGCCCCGTTCCGGGGCGTAAATACGTAACAGTATTTCCTCCTCTCAAAAAAAAAAAAAAAAAAAAAAAAAAAAAGAAAAAAAAAATCATGTTTATCTTTCTTTTCTTTATTGAAATTATTGCAGTTTCGAAAACACGATTACGAAAAAAAATCTCGATAGATTTATTTTTTGAAAAATAGGCGTTTTGATATGAATTGTTTTATATTATCATAAAACTATGATGGCTATAAACACAAAACTTATTTTACTCGATAGTTTATTAGTATTTATAAATATTCATCGTGGGTTTTATCAATTCGCTTTGTGAATTATTTTATACTAATTTTTTTCGTAATAAACCAAACGCGACGCCTTGGTTGCATGCTCGCTCATGCCAGCAGTACGCCCGTGACCACTGTCAAGGAAGGTACTGTGTTCGTTTCTCTCGGGCTCACATTACGTAATATTTTAGCAAACAAGAACAAATCGGGAATCATAGTAAAAAAATGACGAAGATGCGACAGCATATTTGTTAAAATATATAGGTAAATGGAAGTCGGAAAGTACTACAATAAAATGTACGTAATATTATTTTGAATATTATGCCACGCGGGATTTTTGTATGTATGTACTTTAGGGAAGTTAGATAAGAGCAGGGTCTCGAGGGTGCAGCGATCATTTTTTAAATCCAAGATGAGATTTGAAAAATATTACCAAATTCGTTCTCAGCACCCTCGAAAACCTTGGATACGATATCCATATTGATGAAATCATAATTTTGTGCGGCGGCCATCTTGGATTTCAAAAATGATGTCAAATTCGTTCTCTGCAGCCTCGAGAATCTCGGATACGATATCGATAATGTTGAAATCATATTTTTGCGCGTAATATAACATTTCTCCCATACGTCGATAAAAAAGAGTTAACTTCAAAAATGCATAAAAAATATCACAGTAATTGCGTACTCTAGCGCAATTGTAAGTTTTAAAAAATATTACGCGGTCCTTCTGGGTCGGCGGTCGTTGACCCGCATCGCTCGGCCCGAGGCGGCCAGTAAGCAGGCTCTTTTCGATATCACTTTTGGGCCAATAATGTCTCGAGCTGCCCTTAATGAGTCATCGCATGTATGACAAGTGGCTCCATCTTACTGAAACCATGAGCGTTGATTAAAACCAACAAAATCCTGCAGCGCGGGAGCGAAAAAGTTTTGTAACATGGTGATATACCGATCGGAATTTACTGTAACCGCACGTCCTCTTGAGTTTTAAAAAAAGTATGGACCAATAATGCCTCTTGCTGATAAAGCAACCCATACTGTGACTAAGCAGGGGTTTTTGATGTTTTAATTTCGGATTAGTGTCACTCCAATAACGACAATTTTGTCTATTAACATGCCCATTTAGGTGGAAGTGTGCCTCGTATTTGAAAAAAATGTTTGTAAAACTGGTGAATCGCTCTACCATTTCGTTCACAAACTGCAACCTAGTGGCATGGTCCTGAGGCCTTAATTCCTGCACCATTTGGATTTTATAGGGATGTAGACTTAAATCTTTCTTGAGAATGCGGTTTAATGATGTTCTTGACACATTAAGGACAGCAGACCGCTTTCGAGTTGAAAGTCCAGGTTGGTCACGAACAGACGATTTTACTCGCTCCACGTTTTCGGGGTCCCTCGACGTTCTAGGCCGGCCAGATCGAGGTAAATCCATTGTTGAACCCGTCTTCTCAAACTTGAGCACCCATTTTTTAATTAATACACCTGATGGAGTTTGATTTTTGTGTCGTATCTTGTAATGATTGCAAAACTTTCGTTGAGCTAAGGTCGCAGAATCGTTGTTTCGATGGTACTTGCCTACACAAAACGCACGTTGACTAGCGCTAAACGACGCCATGGTACTAAATTCCCATTAGCCGCTCTTGCAATGCGTAACCCCTCCATCCCCCTCGCCGCCGTTGCTAGACGCGGCAACCGATTCAAATGCTAACGGACTTTTGATCCATCCTGTACATTTTTTATTTGGATTTATTTGAAACAACAGTTTCTTTTGTAATAATAATAATAAAAGCCTTTATTAACAATCTATAAATAAGTGCAGTTACATTACTATTCTTAAATCTACTGTTTTAATTTGTTTATATAAAAGTACCTATGTAATAATTTACTATATTAGACACCGGTTTCTAGATTGTCTTGTTTTTCAGCATAGACCTCCCCAAGTGTTCTCCACAAAGATCTATCTCTTGCTGTCCTCGTCCAAGTCTCACCTGCCACCTTTTGAAGATCATCTCATCGACGAGATAAGGTGATCATGTATTGTAATAATGGTATTAAAATAAGACGGCGTTACTTAAGAATATAAAGCATTCGACATAGCCCATTTGTAATACACTGACACCCTTGTGTTCACTCCCGGATATGTGGGATGGGCGCAACCATAGCCCCAGGACGTAATGCCTACAAGCACATTCCTGTCGTGGACAAGAGGACCGCCAGAGTCACCCTGGCAGGCATCTTTGTCTCCAACATCTAAGGCCCCCACACATAGCATACCAGGGGTTATGTCAGGCCAGTCTTCATTCCCTGGTAAGGATTTCAATTGTAAATATCTCTGTGCACAAATCTCTTGATTTATGACATTCAGGTCGACGTGTTGCAGAGTTTCCGGTGACGAACCGCCGGACTGAAATATATAAAGTATTGTTATAATTATTGTATGTAAAGCAACCATATCGAACAATTAAATATAAGTAAACCTCATAAAAAGGTATATGGGTATAATAACATCAATATACAGGGTTATTAGTAATTCGACGTATTCCAGTTAGGAGGTGATAGGGGTGACAAAAAGTCATATTTGCGATAATTTTAATCCCCATATGCAATATGCAAAAGTGAACCATTTTCGAGTTATCAGGTTTTTAGTTGTTTTCAAAATAAGTCAAAATTGCAAAATCATAAATGTAATTAAAAAAAGTACCTATCAATTTAAATCTAATTTTTACTTCTGATTTATAAAAACAATTTATCGTTCACACATTTATGACACTGGTTATTTATCAATATTAAAACATCAATTATTATAGGTCCAAATTTAAAAATAGGAGACAAAAAGACGAGATATTTTTCAATATTTCTTGCAGATTTTTTTTGAAATTTAACTGTTAAACTTAGCTCTCCTACAATGCATAATATCTAGGAACGTTTTTCAAAGAAACTGTGAAAAATATAATCACAAAGTAACCAGGTGGAAATTCGTATTGGAACCAAACTTAAGGTATTAAGGTAGACTATAGGTCTTATTATTCCATAAAATTAATTAAAAACAGCACCCAATGTATATAAAACAAACAAAAACAAAGGGTTTTGTCACCCCTATCACCTCGTAACGAGATAAGTCGAATTACTAATAATAGCACTGAAAATATAATGCGACTTAACATCTTATGTCAGCGCAATTTTAGTGTCGCTCAGAGTTTTTGGGTTTTTCAAGAATCAGCGGCACTGTATTGTAATGGGCAGGCTGTATCAATTAGTAATTACCATATCGTCTCATCCCGTATTGGCATAAAAAAACTGTATATTTCTTTTTAGAAAAAATTGTCTTTCTTTATTACGTTTTTCAGCTAGCTCTTCTTCTGTTAAGTGTGTGTTATTAAGGTTGAAAATTAATATTTGCTAAACATACCGATAGAGTCCCCCATCCGACTGCATAAGTGACACTCCCGTCAGGTAGTTCGTAACTTGGCGCAGCAACACGTCCTATCCCGACGCTGTTTGACAGAACAGCAGACCTTGCCAACTTGACTATTGCGACGTCATTATCGAGGGTGCTGGGGTCGTATCCAGGATGCCAGATCAGGTTGGACACCTCGTAAGTAGTGCCGCCACTTGATGCCCAGGACGTCCCCAGAATAACTCGCCAAGAAGATGGACTGTCCATACTAGGTCCAAGCAATTTTATAAACATATTAGGTTGATTTTCAAACATTTTTTTATGGAATGGATGGTGTTGACCACTTATTGCAAAACCAGAGCTCAGATATTACAGCTTTTATAATAAGCAAGTTATTAAACATCACATCTAGTCAGCTAGTTCGTAAGGTGGGAAAAATTAAGTGTTTTACAACTGTTTTGGTATAAATGTAATAATTTGATATAATGTGAAATACTATTTGAAAAGGGGTGCACTTAGGGGTAGATATATATATTGGTTTTATGGTAAAATAATTTATTTACTTAAGATACTAAACTTATCTATGACACTTGCTAAATTAATATATTCGGGCCGGTCCTGTAATGGTCAATGGTAACTAGGACCGGACCGATCAATGGTCACCCGCGTACTGCCTTACTAAAGGCAACACATGGTTTTATTACAATTAATTTTATCTACTAAGCAATATTTGTAATATAATGCTGTTCGATGGATTTACTTCGAACTCTATTTTTTCGTGCAACATAGTGGAATTTATTTTTAATTATTTATTTATTAAGAAAACTTACAGCTATTTATAAGTATGTTGAAATCTATTTGTATAACACAAAGCCATTTACTAGTTATCACAGGGGCGTAGTTAGCGCCCGCCGTATCTATTATACAAGGCCCCGTTCACTTCAAAACTGTTTGTGTAACTGTACCTATTCGTCCGAGGTGGAACCCACTTCCACCACACCAGATATTTCTGCCACAAAATACCAGTACACTTGAACTGTTTTCTTCCATGGTTAAGGTTAAGTCATAACGCAGTATTGGCACCGACTACGAAGAACTTGAGAAGGAGTTAGATGTAGGTATTTGTTCATGGAAGAAGTGGATAAGCTAACATACGAGTCATACATACATACATTAATTATAAGTGATCACCGCCGCCTAGAATCTCCTGCAAAACCAGAGGAATCACAGGAGCGCTGCCTTTTTACGCACGCCGAAGTTGTACGCACTTTTTGAAGGTACCCATGTCGTATGGTCCTGGAAAAACCACTCAAGGAGGGTCATTCCATAGGTTGGTTTGTACATGGAAGGAAGTTCCTTGAACATAGCATATATGTGATGTCACCCAAGATTGTGGCGAGTCGTGGGAAGGTGGATTTCGGCGGCAGGAATCACGTCAAACATCTCTTCGGAACACTACCCATGATAAAGGCGGTAAAATAAATTATATTTCCAACTATTGTCGAACATCGCTCGACCATCGCACATGAACGGCGTCGTAACAACTAGCTAGGTAGTGACTTACTAAAAACAATGCGCAGCTGATAACACAGCCCTGGTGGTGATGAGCGAGCCCCCACAGGCCTGGTACCACCAGATACCCCACACGCCGTATTGCATGTTACTCATGAACGGGTATCGTTGTATTGTGGTCTCATTCCCTCCCACAATACGCGGCGACAATCTGGGCGTAGCTGCCGTATTAAAATAACAACAATTTAATGAAACAACTTTCGTGAGACTGTTGTCAATTAATAATTTAATTAAAAAATGATATCAGGCAACCCCGGAATTCACTTGTTCGACGGTAATCACTCTCGTGTCCTACATGGACGATGAACCACTAATGAAGATTATTTGAGCATCAAGAACTAGTGCGGTAGACAAACGGGAACCGAACGGGTAATTTATAAATGGAAGCCCTGAATTATTATGTTGATCACAGTTAATTTATTTTTGTAATCGTTTGATGGATACGGTTGGTCGGTCGGTACGTTCTATTGTAACATTCCTTGTCCTTCAAAACTCTTCTATAAAGTTGGTCCTTTTGTAGAGAGGATGGCGGTTCTTATAGAACATACCTATTTAAAACATCTTCTCATTTTATGGTCGTTTGTATAATATCTTCGATATCATGCAGCAATATTCGGATTTAAAAACTCTATTTCTCATTAAGAAGAAGCGAGTTTCATACTCATTGCTGCATTCCAGTTTTAAGGCGATGGTGCTCCTTCTGGACAAGCAGGTAGGACGATCGTCTGCCACCGATTATGTAAATTTTTCTCTTACTATTAATTTTTACCACTCTCTAATATGACATTGTTATAAATACAGGGATGTGCATTAGTTTTCTAGCAAGGTATGCGCTGTATATCTAACTAGTCGTAGTTGAGCTTTGGAATATGCAACCTAGAGATTGCTTACCGTAAGTATCGAGTATCTAGCGTAAGGAAAATCTTATTAGGTTGTTTAGTGTTTGGTTATAAAATAACGGAAACAAAATAAACACTATATTTATTTAGGTTCATAACGAGGTAGGCACTGCCTAATTGCTTATATGATATGCACGCCCCTGCACAGAAGTAAATACCGCTGTTGTTGGACGTCCGCGACACCAGGCGCTCCAATATTATGATGCTTTACACGACCCTTACAGGTGAAAGTGTAGCTAGAGCTTGGAGGACCCCAGTCGCCAGCTTGGTTTGGTTCGGGAAATACATTGGCAGCAGAAGATACCCACTCCTAAGCTAGGTGCACAGTTTATTTTAATAATTTAGAATGAGATCTACTTGAATGAGATCTTTTCTCCTTTCCACAAGCACCGTCCGAGGTTCGAGTCTCCTCAGGAGACGCCCCGCGACTGTTGTTACGTAGTCTTTGCGGCCTCCACGGCCCACGTCCTATGTCGCTGTAAATGGCTTCGGGGCTGACAGCATAGAGGTTTTTAGTAGGGGGTGTCCGCGTAAGAGTCCGACATATGGGCCCCGTTTCGGGGCCTTCAATTCTTAAATGTATTTTACTTCTTTAAAAAAAAAAGAGATCTAAGTACATGGTTTCATATTTACCTGAGACACAAGTCAGCCACGCTACCAGCGCTGTAGCAGCCGTCGACACGGCCACCCTCATCATGAGTGTGATGTTCAAACAGTGAAGCGAGTCCCAGAACTCAACATTTATATCACACAATTGCGTTTCATTAATTGTTGTCTAATGACTTATTTGAAGTGCCCGTGCTCCTCTACACACTTAGAGTGAAGTTCCAATATAATATTTTACTTCCATGTCTATAGATACAAGTGGTTGACCAGACATTGTGATTCGAACATCATTTGAGAGCGCGGCTTGGGGTTGACTGGTCGATCGAGTAAGCATAATAAAATGTGTCGATGTGTTTTACCGAATTATTTCACTTGTTCACTTCTGCTTCAAAAGCTTTAAACTGTAGTCTACCTATCTATATATATATATATATATAAATAATGAAAATGGTCTTTGTTTGAGGCTCTCACGCCTAAACCACTGATCGTATCGACATGAAACTGCCACAATTCGATGCAAAATTTATCCTAGATGGTTTATGGCTACTTATTTTTTTATTCCCTTCCAAATTCGCCCACTGATATTCGATAATTAAAATATTATTCTTTTGAGTTCACTTAGACTTAGCTTAAACGGTTATTGTGTATTTCGTCCCTTTAGAAAATACAATACCTTTTGGTATTGTATTTTGTAAAAAAGAGGTTTTAATAATTTGAGCATATTACTGGCACATTTAAGTGTTGTGGTGCATAAAAAGTTTATTCCGAATTCAAATTAAGGATATAGCCGGACTTTAACAAAAATTGTATTGTAAAGCTCAAGACTATATTAAAATTTTAGCTTAATACTTCATTTCCATAAAGAAAAAATTTGCCACATCTCAGTCGGTATTTAGGTATTAAAAACTATATTTTTTAGGTTTTGAAATGAAATGTTTTCAAGGTAAGGATTAAAAATAACACGATTCTTTGGTACATAGTTTAATAAACTGGAATGTCCTATATGAAAAGTTCAACATTCTTATTGATTCTATGATTTAACAATAAAATTAAGGCTACGTGTAACATATATTTATAAATAAGGTACATACTAATTAAGAAAATTCTCAAAAATTTATGGCGGTAAACATCTAGACTTTGGTAAATAATTACATCGTAAGTAACTAAACATAACGCGACCCCGGGCCGCCGCTCGGAGCCAGTGGGGGCAGGTGGGGGGTGGGGGGGTAAGCCGCGCCAATAAATGACATTACAATATAGGGTCACCAAATAAACTGTAAAGGCCGGAACGCATTAGAGCGGCGCCGCACTACGCGGCACTAAGCGTCATAATATTATTTGAACTATTTTGTATTTTTGAAGCGCAGCGCCGCGACAATGCGACGAGTGTAGTACACGGTAAAATCCGAATGGATTTATATTTCTACTTAAATTGAAGTAAATTGTAAAATACTTTTTTGTGTGTAAAATAAATATGTAATAAAAAAATAATCAGTGCGACACAGGCGCTTCAGTTTGCATACTGTTAACTGTTAAGTTTATAGAATTTCGTCTTATCATTCAATTAATTTTAATAACTAAATAATAATAAATGAAACCTATTAAATTTAATAGTTTAATTTAAATAATTATTAATTTTATTTTATACATATATATTGGATGCATACCCTTACAAACTAATTTATTTTGTATATTACAGCCATTGTAAAATACTCTATTGATTGAAAAGAGTGGCCGTTGTGTTTCTTGTATGTTCTTTTCAAGAGCTCTACTTTTTGCGAACATTATGGTAGATTCAGTAATTTAGAAGAAATATTTATAGTGACGATTCAAAACCGCTTAGTTTAAGCCTAATTGAATACTTAGTTTATTTGACTTTGACATCTTATTTTTTTTTCTCTACCATAAATGGTTCTTCTTCTGCACACAATAAATAAATAATAACTAAATTCACGTCACTCTAATATTACTCGCACGCAAACTGGTATAGAAATGACGCGAGCTGCCACTTATTGCAGTTGTAATACGGTATGGTACGGTCTAGCGACGTGAAGCGACGCGCGGCGCAGCGCCGCTCTAATGCGATCCGGCCTTTACTATTACGGCGCGGGCGGGTGCACGAGTTGTTATCGTCACTACATGTCGCTTCTTTATTGGCGCGGCTCAATATCGTGAACAATTAGTGTCCGTCGCTGAACATTATTTACGAGCCGCACTTTATAAAGAGAGCATCCCTGCTGTTATTATACTTGTCTAAATCTCGGCGAACAGTTGTATTTTGTAAAATAATCATCAAATTAAACTACCTTTACTTTTAATATCAAATACTTAAAAGTATATATTAAACTTTTGTAAAACAACCGAAAATTGAGAAAAGATATACAAGATTTCTTTGTTTTACTTTTTAAACCTCGCATTCGCACATCGTACACAAATATTATACATTGTTCTATATGAACATTACTTAAATTCCACATATAATTTCGTTGCTTGAATACAATATAAATCAGCATTAGGCACTTATTTGAGACAACCATCAAAGTAATGTACTTAAACATAATTTCTAAAATAATATTACCTACTCTTATAATTAACATGAAGTGTTAGGATTACGTATTTACTATCACCGATTGCTTGTTACAGTCGTTAATGTTCACACAGTTCACCAGTGGGTAATTTCCATAGCTACGGCACCCTTATGACCGAAACACAGTAATGCCTACACATTACTGCTTCACGGCAGAAATAGGCGTCGTTGTGGTACCCATGATCTAGCCGGCATCCGGTGCAAAGGAGCCTCCCACTGGTAAAGTTTTTAAGTACTTTTTGTTAAAAAAAAAATAAACTTTTTTTTTTCATATCTATCATTCTATACCCCATGAGAAATGTAACTCTTAAGGGAATCGGTGGCAAAGATATTATTAATAGTTTATAAACTTTCAAATATAGAAAAAAAAAAACACTCGACTTGGAAACAAGTTTTTGTTAGACAGATGCTCGACCAACGCGGGCCTTGCAATAACTAAGTCTACAGTTTGTTCGCCGACTTATACTAACAGAAAAACTAATCATTTATCTTACAAGTGTAATATAGAGATTCATTAGTTGTACTGGTGACCTGTATGAGAGGACAATACACAGATCAATTAAACTAATATAATTTAAAATAAATACAATAAAAACATGTAAGATATAGTTCAGTCAAGCACAAGTTATTACGGACATTTCCCGGGTGAGCGAGACAAAACGATCAATCAAGAAAGCTTATATGTGTAAATATGTCATATGTTGCAGTTTAGTAATGGTCTAAGAGCCCGTAGACCCCAGACCTACGTCATTTTATAAAAGCTGAAAGATTGTCAGCGCATGCTCCCAACACAGGTAGGAACGATGGTCCATTATGGAGTTTGGGTTGAGTGGCTTTGGCAGGTAAACGGTACTAAAGGTGTGTAAAATAGCGATCTCAATAATCAATCATAATCGATGGTATGCTCATTGTCCATCGCACAAAATTATTATTATTACCGTCAGGTCGTACTGAGTACGACTGCGGACCAATTGGCGCGAGCGTCCACCCACGCCCACCGGACCGTCCTATGGTCCGGCTAAACCAAATCCGTCTATGTATTTTAGCCTATTAAATACACGTGTCAAGACACTTGCGGCTTTTCTTATTTCGTAGTTACACGTGCCGGCGGTATGTCTTTGACGGTCGCGGGCGGCGCTATTCAAAGGCAAGGTCGAACTTCGTAAGACGTAGGGTAAGGACATCTTCTATCGATAATTAGCTTTCTGTAAAGGGAGTTGTAATCGATAAACAATAAGTTGTTTAAGTTTATTTTAAAATTGTACCTTTACCTGTGTTGTGAGCATGCGCTGACAAACTTTCAGATTTATAAAATGACGTAGGTCTGGGGTCCACGGGCTCTTGCTCTATAACTAATGTATGAACAATGATTTATTTGATGAGCTCTTCTTCTTTTCATTTATATTGTTTATTGTAGAACAATTAATTCGTTGTTGATGTTATACCTATCCTTCAATTTTTCTCTTGTCTCTTTCAATATTTTTTTTTCTTATTTAATAGTGTTTTAATATTAATTTGCTAAAACGTATGTAGTTATTATTAAGGATTTGTATTGGAGCAATAAATAAATTATGTTCTAGCGAGCGTGCCGAAGTTGGGCGGACACTGATTATAAAATATATAGTTGTATAAGAATATGCTAAGGAATTATATTTATAACACAACACTTAATAATATACATACGCACTCAATATGAAGTGTTAATGTATGAGTGGGTCGTGATTACAATGTGGCGTCATTGACACACTCCAACATATTAACAAGTGATCACTTGAGTGATAACATTAGCTTTAATACCGAATTACGTTGCCAGGAAATATCTCGTATCTAACTGTGCTAATACTTGCTTCTGATACAATAAAATATTTAAATAATTATCATGCAAGTCCCATGTTTATCGGTTAGGAAGGGCTGATTGCTACATGTCATTTAAATCTTTTGCATGCATCTTAAAAATCGATTTAAATAAAATTAATTGACGTAGGCGTTACTTTGCGGAAATCCATATTCGTCTTGAAACAAAAAAAAATAAAGAAAATTTAGTTCTCGTGCCAGAGTTTGGCTCAAACTCAAAACATTTGGTTCGATTTAAATGTTATTTCAAGGCAATTTAGTAAGTAATTTTAAACAATTGATACAATATCACTAACATATCAAATCTTAAAGCGTACTTAAACATTACTATGTATGTACTATGAACGTACACTAGGCGATAACAAACATACCTAGAAGTAAACACTAACCACTAGTAATACATATTCTTAAAGTTCGCAAAAACAATCGCTTAACTAGAATCCGAACGAAGGCACAAAATTCATAAGAGACAGCGTTTTCCTAAGAAATTATTTACTGTTATCCCCACGCGTTGAGACTGGGACGCGCCGCCACGTTAGTGACGTCAGGCATACGATTCGAAACTCACTAACTCAACTCAATGTCACCGATCACGATGCCGCCGACAGTACTAACGCAATAAAGTGTAATAGAGTTGACTTTTAAACAATAAACAGATAAACGGACTTTTCATCAAGATTATCTCTACACATCATTATAATAAAGTGTCAAGGATCTTTGGGTATTTGTGTCAAGTCGTTTTGCAACAAGACTGGCGCAACAGTAATAAATAAAATTAATTACGATTAAATACTGAGAGAAGCGGTGTTGAAGAAGTGGTCAAATTAATGCTTGAATTGATATTATAATTTGAAGACTTAATTTATTAACCTCTGTAATCGTTCTTATATTGAATTATAACATTTCAATATTCTTTGGCGCAACTCCTAACATGACAGCTGTCTAGTGTGACATTGACAACGTAATGATCACCGGATTATTAATTCAAAGTAACAGTTCCAAAACTGGCCAAGTGTTTGCACGTTTAATAAAATACTTCTTAAAGTAATCATTAGAGTATTTGTTGGTAATGTGACCATACAATTTATTTATCTGCTATACATAGAAGATAAAATGCCAACGAGTCATTGTCAGTGTTGGCTGTCATCACGTCATTATTAAAACCGACATGATTATGACATTACAAATGCGGCCCCGATTTTATCATTTACACCATAGACAAGTATAGTAACTAGATATCTGTTTGGCGTGGCCAACATGAGACGGATAATATCCCATATATATAGTATACATAATAATATAACACAAGTGTTCTTTCACTATCACTTTTACATCGTAAAACACAACATCACACCATATTTCTTTCGATTCTACTTAAAATTGTCACTGATGTTGAATAATTAGTGGATATTTCACACGATTTACAACAATAATAGCTTATTTTTATAGATACAAATAAAAGTAAACAAAATATCTGTGCAGCGCTGTCAAGTTTGTTTAGCACACCGGGTGTGCTGACCTTGAAAGAACCGGCAAGAATGGCGAAACATAAAATCTAATCACTCTATCTCATTGCTTTACATAAGACTCGCATAAGTTTTTCTTTTTCTCGTGTGAATAAGACGGAAGCTATCAATTAGTCTAGTTACTTTACTTGGTCTATGATTTACACCCTGGGCGTAGTTGATAAGAATTTGAAGTATTTCTCAATCAGGTTTGAGCTAATCTTTCTATGGCTCCGGTAACCTACATACACCTAGTCCAAGGCATTCAACTAAAATATCTTATTTATTGTAATTGTAATGCGTCATTTATTCTACAGTCATTTTAGATTTTTTAACACTCAAAACCCACACTATACCGTCTTATTCTTAATATATATAAATTACGTGTCACGTTGTTTGTCCGCGATGGACTCCTAAACTAAAAATGGATTTTAATGGGGATTACTTCATGGAGTTCAGTTTAGTCGAACTTGAGAGATAGGAGAGTTTTTATTTCGATTTGGGACCCATAATTATTTTTATTTTCACTATTTGTTTTGTATGGACATATTTTCTATGAGAGAATTTAGTGACGCACAGTTTGACAGTTCCACTGTGAAACAATTTCATTATAACAACAGGGAGCATATTTACGAAATAATTCTTGATGTTTTGAAATATAATTGGCAAATTTCTAAAAAAGAGTATTTTTTTTATTATCTACAGAACAACAACAGCTAGTATATCCTATAAAATTGATAAGAAGTTTTCTTTTCGCCGATATATTTACATACAAATAAGAGGGTGTATCTACTACTATATGTACGTGCGTAATAAATTGTAAGTACTTATATGGCAGAGCATATAAATGACAAACTCCAAAACTTTTAATATATATATATATATATATATATATATATATATATATATATATATGACCAATTTCTTCTCGATAATGTGGCCGCAACTAAATTACTCTGACATCTTAATTACCGGAGTAGCCCATTGTTATATATTAGCAGAGTATGTTACTAAATAAATATCTTGAATATAGCTACCACTTCACACTATACTACACGGAAATTTATCAAGTAACCAAACGGTTACTCTGAGCGCACGCATTGTAAAAATCACTCACAATTTTACCCAAACCCGCCATAAAAAGTACAACTTTAATAATAATTGTTCTAACGACGTAGCACTTAGCCATCGTAAAATATATAAGCACCAATGTACTTTATAGGAGAATGCAACAAAGTTGCTTAATGCAAGATGCTCAAGAAAACGGCGATAAAACGTTTATATAAATAGTATTAATATCAATAAATTACATTTTCTTCATCAAAATCAGCAAACAAGTTCACGACACTGAATGTATAAATACAAAACTATCAAAGAGAATAAGCAGTACAACACTAATTGTAAATCGATTCAACTGGACGGAAGTTCTCATAACAACTGCGCGAAAGGAAAACACGCCTAACTTATACGATAATATTATGTTTATGATTTGATACCTATGTTAATTGTTTTATTACATTGAAAGCCTCAGAAAAAACTTCTCGAAATGAGTAAAAGGTTAATATACTAGATATACTAATAAACAGACAGTTAGTAATTCTGCATTCAAAGATTTTCTAAAAATTACTTGCCTCGTCTGGGAATCGAACCGACTTAAATGTAAAAAAAAACCATCCCTACTTTTATGATGCCAATCGAAAGAATGGCCAATAACGAATAACTCTTCTAAAGTAACATAGTATCTTAAAATAAACGAACAATGTAAAATAAATGTTTTCCTACTTGGATTGGTACGAATGGACCGATTAGATGGCCAACCAGATCCCCGGACCTTACACCATTAGATATTATTAGATCTTTTGGGGATACGTGAAAGAAATGCTATACAAAAAGCGATACGAAACGTGGGCGAGTTACAAACAGAATTGTGCCATATCATATCGAGTATTCACCATAAAATGATAAGAAAATCAACAGGCAGCGGACTCATTAAAAGATTGGCGATTTACGTAAGACAAGAGAGATCACATTTTGAGCATTTAATTAATTAAATTACAAAAAAATACCCACTTAATTGACTATTTTCTTTTAAAATACTATGTTACTCAAGAAGAGTTATTAGTTTTTGGCCATTCTTTCGATTGGCATTATAAAAGTAGGGGTGTTTTTTTTTTTACATTTAAGTCGGTTCGATTCATAGACGAGGCAAGTAATTTTTAGAAAATCTTTGAATGCAGAATTACTAACTTTTAAAAATAACATAAAGTCTTCTTTCAGTAAAATAGCCTATCTTCGATATTTAAGGTACTTCCCCTTCATGTCCCATAACTTTGGGACAACCTGTATACTGTCAAAATAATGGCCGCGGTCGCCTCGGTACCGTTCGCATATTTATATTTTCGCACGTAATGCTTGTGGATAATATTAGATTTATGTACAGGCGAGTTTCAGTGCTCCACCGACCTTCGGTGCGTACGTCAGTCGCGCATATTATTTATATGAAAATTCATTAATCGTACAGTGCTCGACCGACCGTAAGCACGCGTATATTGCTACGCACTGCGTACGTCGACCGTCGACGCGCTAAAATCACAACACACGTTCAGTGCTGCACTGTTCGGTGGAATTCGGCTGTCTGTATCATCGTCGAAAAAAATGATTTCGTGCTGAATTTGAACAAATATATACGTACGCTTAATCACCGTAGTTCAACTTAGCGAACCACTACAGTAGCTCGAAATAAGTTTTGAAATTGCCTTGTAATTTCGCCTATTATTCATAAAATTTTTGATCGACATTCTGAAGTATTTAAAAATGTTTTTTTCAGAATATATTATTAAATGTAACTGTTGTAATGCTCTTTTGGCGACGATTGGGTAAACGTCGCATATACGTCTTCGGTTCCTAAAACGTCTACGACGATAATAAGCAGGTACTCGGAATTCGCGTACTATTTCGTGTACGACTGTACCAGTCAGGTCATTTTGTTGGTCAGGAGAGCACTGAATGATACAAACGGATGGTTGGTTAATATGTATCGTCAGGACAGAACGTACGCACCGACGGTCGGTGGAGTACTGAAACCGGCCCTACGGTGTCGCTGGGTACACTCAGGTCTGTGTTACCCAGGGCATACCGCTAACACCAGATGGTCACTATTATTGAGTAGTCACACTGATATTACATAAAATTTAATATAACAATTTTTACTATTGTAATTTTTTTGCTATCAGTATTTGGTTAATTATAATAGGGCAAGTAGTGTTGTGTCCGCCGGTACGGGTCTCGGACATGAAGCCAATAATCATTTGAATTCTCTTTGAGGCGCCGCGTCTTCGGCTGTAGCGAGTGTGTGTCCGCTGCAATTGTATCGAACGACTGCGTATTAATGTGTTACTAGCTTTATCTATAACCATGCTTTAAATCCTCTATTAAAGATTCTAAAACAGTAAGCTTATTGCCAACATTAAAACACCCAATGTCCTAGTAACCATTACATCATCCAAACGAGTGTTGTAATGAAATTCAGTACAATATTATATCATCCGTTTTCTTTACAAAACTCGTTTGGATGATGTAATAAGCTAACTGTTTCAGAATCTTTTATAGAGAATTCATATTATGACTGTAGATAAAGTCTTGTATCCAACTGTTGATAATTAGGTATTAAAACACTAATCTGATACTATTATCACGTGAGTGTTTCAATACCCCTTATAACACAACAGTTGCATAAATAACTATTTATCTACTGTATCATGGAGTAAAAACTAACCTGAATATTTTCCGTTAGAGGACGACGAATGTGTTTTATGCAATAATACATGGTTTATATATTTTAGACACTAGGTGCATGCATACACTTAAATATACTACAGATAACAATAGACATAAATACGATCTTACTTCTTTGCAGTTATAAATTAATTTAGTCCTATCTCTAATAGATACAGTTACAGGTAGATCGAATTGTGTTAGATGTTTTATCCACATCCATGCTTTAAATCCTCTAATCAAGTTTCTGAAACAGTTAGCTTATTACCAACATTAAAACAACCAATGTCCTGATAACCATTACATCATCCAAACGAGTGTTGTAATGAAATTCAGTACAACATTACAACACTCGTTTAGATGATGTAATGGTTACTAGTATTGGCTTTTTTAATGTTAGCAGTATGCTAACTGAACCTTTTATAGATGATTCATATTATGGGTGTAGATAAAGTCTTGTAAGAAACTGTTGATAATTAGGTATTAAAACACTCATGTGATACTATTATCAATGCCACATCGTGTTTTAATACCCCTTATTACACAACAGTTGCATAAATAACTATTATAGTCATTTCTATGTAACTTCACTTATGTTTTACTCCTTGTAAAAACAATTCATCTTAACCTAAGGAGTTATTTTTATAATTGATACATCGAATTAATACTACAGGCATACTATATAAGTTCCTAAAATGTATGTAAATATAAAAATAATTTAATAAAATAGCAAAATTTGGCCAAAATATAAAACATCGATCGGTAGATCAGTTGCATTATAGTATTAGTCTTCGTACGACTGCGATCGGGGGGAAGTTTACGAATTAACTAAGAAATATTTAGCTCAATTATAATATTGAATGGAACGAAAAAATATTTATAAATTGATATTAGCTGCACAAATATAGGATATAACATCGCATTTAATTAATTAAACCGAATGTTGTTGTTTATGTTTCTAGCTACTTCTTCTCAGCTCAACCAAAAGGGTTGAAGTAGCAGTAGATTCAATAACATTTTTTTTTACATTCATAAGATTCATTTCCGTGACCTACATGAATAAAGTGATTTTGATTTGATTCGAAAATAGGTTCACAGCAGGTCTCCTGCCCTCTTTGTACTTGATAGCTAACATGTTGGTCGCGAATCAAAAGAATTGCAACTAGTAGATAGGCTCGAGGGCTCCTTATCGACATGGGGTGAAGATGGTGGTCACTGCCTGTCCACAGTCCGCTTGAGCCACTGCGTGAAGTGGCGCAGCTGCCACGCCGCACGGGCTGACTCCTCCCGCAGGCGTGCGTTGTGCCGCCGCAGTCGTCTGACCTGCAAGGAGGAACGAAACAGTTGAGCTACTGGTGGCGTCGCATGCGGGACGTTACCTTGCGATGGCTTTTTTTATGATAATAAGGGACGAGACGAGCAGAACGTTCAGATGATGATAACGAATACGTGACCAGTGGAATGCACAGGCAGCCGGCTAGATTATGGGTACCACAACAGCGCCTATTTCTGCCGTGAAGCAGTAATGTGTAAACATTACTCTGTTTCGGTCTGAAGGGCGCGGGCGCCTGTGCGGCACTGCATTGTAATGGGCAGGGAGTATCATTTTTTTAAATAAAAATTAGGAAAGTGAAAGGCTTATGGCAAACAACTGAATGACTTTGTACTACTCAACCCGACATTAAACTGGATTATATTTTATAGAGAGTGGAACAAACCAAACCATACGGCATAATATACAGTGACACATAACAACACTACATGTTAAATCTAATTAAATTTATAACACCACGAATGTTCTTCCGTTCTAAGATTACTTTTTATGTATCACCTTATAAAACCAATTATGCAGCAGGAAAATATACATTTGTGAGGCACTCTTGTATTTTTACAATTTACATCTTACTGAAATTGATATACTTTCATTAACTATATAAAAATATAAGAAAATAGTAGGCGATATTATGCTCAATGTAAAAAATTACTAAATCTAAATAATAAAATCATTGTTGTTGTGTCCTGTTATAAACTATACTCTTATAACTGTTTTTCGTTTTGTTTGTTGTAATTTTGTAGTTTTCGTTTTTAGTTTAAAATATCTTTGTTGTTTTTTTTTCGTTATTGTCCATTGTAAACATAATAAGTATTTAATTTATGAAACTGTTTTGTCTTCTACTTTTTGTATATTTGTAACCTTCCTATTGTAAAAGACTGTTTTGTTCCTGAATAAATAAATAGTATATGGTGTGCGGCCATGATTCAAGATGGACGAAAAAATTACGGGATGGATACCATGGGAAGGCTCTAGACAAAGAGGGAGACAAAACAGAAGATAGAGTGATGTTTTTACTCAATTAGTTGGACCGGACTGGGTGAGAAGAGCCAGAGATAGAGCGTATTGGAAAGATTTAGGGAAGGCCTTAGCCGTAGAGGCAACTACTACCTAATATATTTATTATAGTTAATTTAGTTCTTATTAATATTTAATTTATAGTTAATTTTAAGTAATTTTTGTATAAAAAATGAAAAGTAGTAGAAATAAAGGCTTTTTTTATAGACTGGGCATGCGCATTGCACCGCTCAATCGTGTAATTCACAAAATTTCTTGTATTATCTTTAGTTAGTTAGTGTCTTTAGTTGATATTATTTAGTGTAGTGTAACTTATTTATGAATGTTCTTTAGATTATAGTAGATATTTGTATAGTTATTTATTTTTAAGGGTTTCATCTAGTGTGTGTTTAGTGGGTTTTTATTCCACTTTACTTACATTGTTAATATTAATATTTAAACAAGAAAAATAATCGATATAATATAGATATTGATATATTCTCAAAGCTTACATAATATTATATAGTAATTAGAATATATTTTCTCTATAAGTGTCTTCAGATATCAAAGATGCAGGGACTTTTAATTTATTCAAGTTTCGTTTAGCGAAATATATTACAGATGATACTTCCTTTTTCTAGCACACACTTATATTTAGTTTAATACCTGTTTTTTTTATATATGTTTATCATAAGGACGATTCATAGATTATTATTTATAAATATTGTTCTCATGTAAGTGACAGTTTGTAATGTTTTTAATGAGAATAAATGATCTTTAAACTGAATATTGTATTATTCTTCTGTGAAATAAAGTTCTTAATTCGTAAGTCACAGTGTGCGGGTACCTCCTCCTCCAGCTGCAGCTGGTGTCTCTGGACGCAGGCCGCGTCTGCCTCCAGCGAGGCCACGCGGTCGGCGAGGCCACACGCGCAGGTCACCTCGCTCTGGCCGGGCGCCGCACTCGGACTGCTCACGGTGGCGGTGGCCGCGCCCGGAGTTGTTCTCTCACTGGTCTGCAGACATTTTTCTTAATGAAATTAAGGAACGAGACGAGCAGGACGTTCAGCTCAGGATTCTTGAAAAACCCAAACATTCTGAGCGGCTCTACAATTGCGCTCGTCACCTTGAGACATAAGATGTTAATGTCTCATTTGCCCAGTAATTTCACTAGCTACGGCGCCCTTCAGACCGAAACACGGTACGTAATGATTCACGACAAAAATAGGCGCCGATGTGGTACCCATAATCTAGCCGGCTTCCTGTGCAAAGGAGCCTCCAACTGGTTAAAAAACAACATTATTATTGTTATTTTAGTAACATATTAACAAAAAATTGTTTATAAGCTAGAGATTGTTAAAAGTTGAGCTTTCCCAACTTTAGCGCTAACTTAAGACAACTGATTACCTAGTTCCTTTTCTTCTTTCACTCACACGTCAGATTTGATGCTATATTAAATTTCATCAAGAATATTTTTGCAAATGTAATATAACAGTGTAGTACTTATTCATTTACTTGTTTTAACATGTTTTATAAACAGGTAAGGGGCGTGGCTTAACAGTTTTGTTAAATAAAACGAATCCATCCGCTATCCGAGTATTTGAGTCAACTCTAAAAATAAGTTGACAGTGTTTCTTTTTAGTGCATATTATATTGTTGTGGAATAGTTTTTATAATAAAGGTATTACGTGAATATTAAATGACATATTCCTCCGGCCATAATTTATGTAAAGTTTTTATTATAAGGCAATAAAGGCACTAATGTCGCCTTTACTGTAGATGTGCAACTGATGTGCGACCTTGGGACGTCACCTTGTAATAAAACACGCAAGCATAAGCGTTTGTGGATGCATCAGAAAATCCACAGGTCGCATATTTACAAAAACAAATGAAAACAAATGATTCATGGCGTGAGCATGCGCGATCGCGATGCTGCTTTCGTGCGAACTAATTAATAAAATCATGATTGCAAGTAAAGCGCTGACAAGTACAATATAATGTAAGATTTAGGTACAAGATCGTACATAACGTTAATGAAGCAGCCATCGCCTCTGACTCCACTACGAGCAAGCAGTTATTACACGGTCACCCGGTCACTATAATAATGGAATGAAAGTCAGCTTAATAATGCTTTTAACATAGACATAAAAGTTAAGTTAGAAAACATTAAGAGTCAGACAAAATTAAAAAACGCAGACAAGATTTGTCAAAAGTGGAAATGGACTGGACACATTCTGAGGGAAAAGAAAGAGAAATGGACAAAAACCGTTACAGAATGGTTATCCAAGAGACGGGAAACGAAGGAACGGTATAGACAGATTAGAAGGTGGGAGGACGATTTTAAAAGGATAGCAGGACCGGACTGGATGAGAGCAGCCAGAGACCGAATATGGTAGAATTCTTTAGAGGAGGCCTTTGTCGAGAGAAAAATTACTAGTTAAGCTAATCTAAGTTTTATTTATAAGAAAAATTAAGTCACTAGTAATAATAAATTAGTTTTAGGGCCTCATTCACCATGTCCAAGTAAAGCTATGATTATTAACTTCTCAATTAACGTTAATTGGAAGCTACATGTTATGAGTATCTTTTGCCAATTTCACAAGCGAAAATTATGTTCTGAGTAACTACTGATTGGTTAAGTGAGTAATGAATCTATCACACGTCATATTCGTTCAATTTAACGTCACATATCACTTGTCAAACGTCATTGCAGATTGTCATTTAAGATTTTGTTGAATGTTGAGCGTTCATTTCACTGTTTAGCACCCGCTGTTTGTTTACCTTTGAAACTAGAAAGCATCTGGAAATAGTATAATACAGTTTTTGTTATTCAGTGTTAAGTAACCAATAAATGTGTAAATATCATTATTTATAAGGATGGGATAAAATTTAAAGAGAGAGAAGTGCATACTTCACACGAGAGAGATATTTTGGTATTATTAAATAGAAATATGGTGATATCTTGGAATTTAAATATACGCATACCTACTTGGTATTTGTTCCATGGAAGAATAATCTAACTCGTCCAATTGATGATCAATCAAATCGAATAAATCCATATCTAATAATTTATTTTTATGCTACCTCTGAAATTCGTTGAAAGATGCATAAAACAACAACTGATAATAATAGTAGGCATATAATATGTATAAAGCAACTGTCAAGTAACCGTGCTAATTGGCAGAAGATGCGGCAAGTTAGTTACGGGACAGTTAATCTTAAGATTAGTGTTACTTTAAGGTCGTGAAATTCGCATGTTATGTTACTATTGACTTTACTCGGTGATTAGCTTACTTGATAGTTTACTTGAAGGTGGTGAAAGTGGGCCTAAGTATTTGAACCAAATGGCAAGAAATGTATTATACAGTTGTAGTGTGTCTAAGGTACTCACCGGTCTGTCGCACCACGAGTCCCGCACGCTGTCAGTGGGCAGCGACTCCAGGGGCGGGTCTGAGGAGTCCAGCGACGGATAGTGATTCTCTTCACATATCTACAAGTAAACATTCAGCTCGATGATATCTTATTCTACTGGATCGAATTAAATTTAGATTTAATAGATGGTAAGTTATATATGTTTTTAATATATTTATATTGTTAACAATTTAATTTCTTTTTTGGCAAGGTATTCCACCTGATGGGAGGTAGTGCGGAAACCACCCATGGACATCCGAAACACAAGGGGGCAAGATATTGAAGGTGGGGTGTGGTTATACTGTAAGCTTGAAGATCCCTCAGTTGTGTCTGTTCAGCCGGTAATTAATTCCAGAAAGTGGCGTGGTTGTAGAATATTGTTAAAAACGTTTGTGTGGTAAAGGTTACTATAACATAAATCACTTTCATAATGATACCACAGATTGGGAATGGAGCGACCGCCCTCGGGCTATTAAATAATTGTTATAATTAAAGTTTAATTGTACAATATTATTTTGTAAACATATTTTTTCGATGAAAAAAAGGCCCGCTGAGTCTGTGGCGCCCGTTATTCTCAGGCCTGAGGCATTCGTTTTGGAATGGGTGGTAGTTTTTGACTTTCAATAAGTGATCTCACATCCTATCTTGAATAAAAATATTTGAATTTGAATGCCAGACCAGATGATGCGGGAGGAATTTAACACTTTGACGTAATGATCGATTCGACTGCTGGTCAACTCGCGATAAGTGCGGTAGAAGATGCAGAGAGCCCACATCTCTACTACTACTGGATGAGTTGATCGTGGAGCTGGTGATGCTACCTGCAGCATGGCTCGCGTGGCGGTGGTAACCAGCGCCGCCCAGTCCAATGCGCTCGTGTCTGGTAACGGGAGAGGCGCACTCCCCACACTCCCTCCTCCTCCATTCTTCTTCCCCTCGCCTAGTTCGGAGTCCATTAGCCGCATCAATTCCTCCTGTTTTTAACAAGAACTATCATTACCAGATTGTACATTAATTCCTGATTGTAACCGAGACGTTTCCTTTCCCAGTACAGGCATAAAGAAATGTTTGAGCCGAAATGCATCCAGATTAGAGAAAGGATCACTTTCTTTTATTTAAATAAATAAATTCTTTATTTTCATACAGAACATAACAGAAATAAAAAAATGAGCAAAAAAACAACAACCGACCTCGATTTTGTTAAGTTTTTTGATTTTTAGTGAATTGAAGTGCACTAACTAATAATTTCTAAATTTTGGAATTCAGCAATGAACTTAAGCACATTGCCAATTGATTACAGACAGTTAGAAGTTCTGCCACAGATTGCATCCTTACTGTAAGTCGTTAAGGAGTTCCATTGATCATCATATTCGACTACGACACTTACTTGACCCCATAACTTTACGGTAGGTGACTCAAATATCCAGATAACATATAAAAGATTCGCCCGAGTATCGTTAATTTGATCCTACGTTACTTTGTCATGAGTCCCATAGTCAGAACGTGACCATATTACCTTAGAAGTATATCCTTTCCAATAAAAAAAGAATCATCGAAATCGGTTGGCGTAATATTGAGTTATTCGTCCAATTGTCACGCACATACTTATAGCAAATTTTAAGACTAATGTTTTCTCATAGATGCCATTCTCAGATCATGACCAAATTGCAATGGGATCACACGGGAAGCACTAGCTTTCAAATAAAAAAAAAGAATTATCAAAATTGGTTCTCCCAGTCAAAATAACAGAGGTTACAAACATAAAAAAAATACTAACGAATTGAGAACCTCCTCCTTTTTTGCAGTCGGTTGAAAATGCATAATTAGGCTATGAAACAATAGGAAAGGCACAGCTTTACCTGACATGGGATCTTGGATTCAAGTTTCCATGCAGCGCTATTTTTCTGCCATCCCCTCCTCCCTAAGTGTTGAGTAGGAGTGAATATAAAATGGCTTCCCGATTACCTTCTTAAGCTATCTGTTTTGTTGAATGTTTTATTTTTTTTATGGAATTGGAGGACAAACGAGCGTACGGGTCACCTGTTGTTAAGTGATCACCGCCGCCCACAATCGCTTGCAACATTAGAGGAATCACAGGAGCGTTGCCGGCTTTTAAGGAAGGTGTACGCGCTTTTTTTGAAGGTACCCATGTCGTATCGTCCCGGAAACACCGCACAAGGAAGTTCATTCTACAGCTTTGTAGTACGTGGAAGAAAGCTCCTTGAAATCCGCACTGTGGAGGACCGCCACACATCCAGATGGTGGGGATGAAATCCTAACTTGTGGCGTGTCGTGCGAAGGTGGAATTCGGCGGCAGGTATCAGGTTAAACAGCTCTTCGGAACACTCCCCGTGATAAATGCGGTAGAAGACACACAATGAAGCGACGTCTCTACGCAACGCCAAGTGATCCAGCCGTTCACAGAGCACTGGGTCCCCGACAATTCGAGCTGCTCTACGTTGCACGCGATCAAATGGATCGAGCTGATACTGGGGTGCGCCAGACCAGACGATGACAGCAATAATCCATGTGTGGCCGGACCTGCGCTTTGTAGAGCGCTAGAATGTGGGCCGGCCTGAAGTATTGCCGTGCTCTATTAATGACGCCCAGTTTCTACGAAGCCAATTTGACTTTGCCCTCCAGATGGCCACGAAATCGGGAATCGCTCGAGATTTCGAGACCCATTATTCCATGATGGCCACCGGTCCTCGACACTAACCTATGCGAAACATAGCGGCACTAGGCCGCTACTTCACGCCGGTATTCTGTGCGAGTGTGGTAATTAACCCGGACGAGTCTGGCCCGATTGTGCTGACGTCAAAAGACGGCAGCGAGACTCTCCCCCACTTCTAATATGTAAAAATAAAGAGTGTTATTACCCTTGCAAGTGTATGTGTGTATGGAACTGTGTGTGTGTCTGTGTACGTATCAGTGTTTGAGTGTCAGCGTGTGTTTATATCCGCATACAGAAAAATCGTTTAGGGAAAGGAATTTCCGACCATTGCCTGGTTAGGAGTGTAGTGCCTATTCGACGCCAACGTCGCAGACTACCAGCGACCCGCCGCGTTTGGCACTACAAGTCAGCAGATTGGGATAGGATGCGTTCCTTTTTTGCATCCTACCCTCGAGGCAGGGTTTGTTTCCCTTCGCATAATCCTAGTGCTTGCGCCGTTGCATTAGCCGATGTGATACTACAGGGCATGGATATTTTTATACCAAGCTCTGTAGTACCGATCGGTGGCAGATCACAGCCCTGGTTCGATGCGTCAGATAAAGCAGCATCTGACTGCAAAAAATATGCGTATCGAACTTGGGTTGCGGCGCTGGGCACAAAGGATCCGAACTGCAAAGTTCTTAAGACGAAATATAACCGTGCTTCCAGATTTTTTAAGCGGCAAATCGTCCGTCCGAAGTCAAAGCACGTCGTCAAAGTCGGCGAGCAGCATTCCAGTTACAGGAACATGCAAGTTCTGGTTGTTGTCGAAAGCTGTTCTTGGTAACTTCAACAAGCCGTACATGGCGCCGTTGCACATGAGGAATGACACCCTGGCTCATAGGGCAAAAGAGAAAGCCGATCTCCTGTGCGCTCTTTTTGCCTCCAACTCGACTCTTGACGACAACGGAAAAACACCGCCGACTATCCCGCGGGGTTAGAGTGAGGCAGGCATAGCCTGAAGTACTGTTCTGACAGAAAACTGTTAGGCGAGCTCTGTTTTCGTTGGACGGGGATGACCTTGTTGAAGTTATACTTCTTTAGGCGCGTTGTGAAAAAATTATGAGAGTGAAATTTTAAGATGCGCGCGCATCACTGTTACACATAAGTAACAGGGTGAAGTTGGTCCTAAAAATTTTATGACGTTTGCGACATTCGTATTTTTTTTTTGAATTCTTCGTCCATTATTAGTATAGGCAAAAGGTTCAAGCCCGTACAGCCATACTCGTTATTTAATAATTAGTTGTCAAAGCCATTGTTGCAAGAATTTTACACTGTTGTTCTTTCTACAAACGTAGAATAGCATGAGGAATTAATAATTTTAAGGATTTTGCTTTGCTAGGTCAAAGAAGTATATAACTTGTTGCGTGCATACATACTTATTTTTTTTTGTAAATAGTTATCCACCATCTATCGATGTTTGCTGAGGTTGTCATCACCAGTTTTAGTACCGCAGACTCGCTACATGGCCAACAGCGCCAAAATGGCGAATATCTAACAGGCACAAAAGCACTTTGACAGCCGCCAGTCCAGTAGTTTAAAGTAGAGATCAGTGTCAATAACGTTCCTTTAATAGAAGCTCCAGCTCGCTTAGAAGAAAGGAAACTAATCAAATGTTTAAATTAAAATTGGTGACGGAACGTATCTGGTCCATACCAGTCACATTACCACACCACTCTGATAACTTTGTAATTCCGCATCGATTTTTTTTTAAATTCCTTTTTTCCTCTTTTTTAAATATTGGCACACATACCTATACTTTTTTAGAAAAAGTTTTATTTCAGCTATAAAATTAGTTTTACTATAAATTCAGCATTTTTATCAATCTTTGTATTGCGTGTGAAAACGCGTGTACCCGTGCATTATTTTACGGAAGAGGAGGAGAAACAAGCGTACGAATCACCTGATGGTATTTGATCACCACCGCCTACACTCTTCGGCCTGGTATCCACCAAAGCAGAGAGGAGATAAGCCGCGAAGCTGTCAGATTATTTCCACCAAAGCGGAAAGGAGATGTGAGCTGTGCGAGCTCGAAATCAGTCAAGTGATGTCTACGAAAGAATGACGTCATCACGTCAGCCTACACGCATCTCCGCTTTGGTGGAAACCGCGCTTTAGTGTCACTGGCGTGATGTGTGTAACACACGTGTTCTCCCGCAGGTGACGCTGTCGATGGCGCCGGGCGCGC
>CATIXQ010000029.1:5868314-5888565 GCA_949711755.1 Leptidea juvernica | reverse complement strand
CCCGCGGTGGTAGTACAGGCGCGTCCACTCGCCGCTCACGACCCACCCTGCAACCACAATAGCCGACCTCCTGTACTGTCGTTCATCATCATCATTTCAGACGGAAGACGTCCACTGCTGGACTAAGGCCTCCCCCAAAGATCGCCATGACGATCGGTCCAGCCCTGCCCTCATCCAACCTATTCCGGCAATCTTGACCAGATCGTCGGTACATCTTGTACTTGGTACTCGGCTACGACGACCTGTATAGCCGAGTAGTTAGCGATCCTAACTACTAAGCTAGATGTCCCGGGTTCGAATCCCGGTAGGTGTAAGCATTTATATAATGAATATGGATGTTTGTTTCCGACTCATGGATGTTTAAATTTATTTATGTATGTTTATATAAATTTAAGTAAGTATATTGTATTAAATATATCATTGTCTTGTAACCCATAACACAGGCTATATATGCTTAACTTGGGGAAAGATAATTTGTGTAAAAAGTGTGTTACTATTATTATTATTATTATCTTGTGAATCCAAGACTTTACTGCCCCACCGAACATCCAGCCGTCGAGCTATGTGCCCTGCCCACTGCCACTTCAGTTGCGGAACCATCTAGGCTATGTCGGTTTCACTTCAGTTCTCCTACGGATCTCCTAATTTCTGATTCTATCTCGCAGGGAAACTGAGCGACAATGAGCTTCCTCATAAGGCCCATAGTTAGCAACCACGTCTGCGTTCCGTATGTCATCGCAGGCAACACACACTGGTTAAAAACCTTCGTCTTCAGATACCGTGGTATCTTGGACGAGAAGATTTTACGGCACTTCCCGAACACTGCCCACCCGAGTTGTATTCGACGAGTGACCTCTTTCCCGAAATTGTACCTGCCCAACTGGATTATTTTTCCAAGGTAAACGTACTCGTCAAAAATTTCGAGAGTACAATTCCCAACTGTTACGGGAATAGGTGCGACGGGATTAGGCATAATGTTCCCCTTTTCCATTTTTATTTTGAGAAACTGTATTGAGGCCATCGAGTATATAGCTGAAGTCTTCTACGGTCAGCCACTATAACGAAATCGTCTGCGAATCGAAGGTAAGTGATGTATTCGCCATTGATATTGATGCCCAGCCCATTCCAATCCAGAAACTCAAACACATCTTCCAATGCAGTGGTGAGCAGCTTCGGCGATATGACATCCAAATCCCCGCTGCAGGCTTCGAGAACTGATCTTGAAGACGGACTGACATTGCTGTGCCCTTACCAAATATTTTTATATCCCTTATCGTAGCGGATCTTAGAATTTTTAAATGTTAGAGATGTTTCAAAAATATTACAGTTTTTTTTCTTCGCATATTTTTTTTAACTTCAAAGCAGCACGTAGAAATGTGTTACTGATTGCTCTAATATTAAAGTCAAAGACGAATATTGACCAAAATTTTTGTTTTCATTTTTTTTTCGAAAGTATTTTACATACGTAATTTTTTATTATCTAGTACGATGACACGGACCCTTCGTTACTCGCGCTCGTTCCGGTGTAGCACTAAGTGTAAAAGTATAAGAAGTAAGTTATCTTACCGAGCAACGTGTTAGTAGGAACGACCAGCACGATCTGGCGAGACAGTTCCTCCACGATGACGATGGAGTCTGTCGATATACCCATGATGCACTCCAGGAGCACTCCACCCGCTCCTTCGTCTTGGACTTGTATCTACAATTAAAAAATATAAATAAAACGTTTATTTTCAGATAACTACGATCCATTGATAGTTAACTTATCATCTAATTGTGTTTGTAATGATATCTACGAAGGGACATATTTATCTTATGTCTTTAAACGAGCAAATCTTGTATATATAAATAATCTGAATCACGGTAACGGCTCCAACGATTTTCATAAAATTTTGTATACAGGGTATTTCATGGGCAATAAATCGATCTAGCTAGGTGTCAATTTAAAATATGTAGTTTCATCCGTGTTTTAATGAGAAACAGCTACACTAAAATTAGAATACAAAAGAAAGGTAAATTTCGCCACTATATACAAAGACCATAATAGCTCAGATGGGACATTGGGTGATCCGGAAAGCAGAAGACCCCGGTTCGAATCCAGAGGTCCTATTAGTTTTTTTTTGTTCAAGTTTTGTACATTCTTAAAAATTCGAGCAAGGCTCGGTCGTCCGGATATTTTTTATTAAATGGCCAACAAACAGACAGTCCCGCTGTCTGCAATCGCCTTCAGATAACTGTTACTGCTGCTTCGTATTCGGTGGAGTAGAGAAGTCGCTTTTTTACGTAGAACGGCGCTTAAGCTATCGACCTCTGCGTGTGCAAACATAGCTGACGCGCTACGAAAACGTGGCAGCTTCAACAGTTTTTTTGGGCTTTTCAACTATCCTGACGGCACTGCATTGTAATGGGCAGGGTGCATCAATTACCATCAGCTGGACATCCTGCTCGTCTCGTCCCGTATTTTCATAAAAATCATTAGGCTCGTGTAAGTTATTATTGAAAGAAAGATTAACAACATTGGTTGTCTCGGCAGCTTGCGTTTGATGTTGATGGATTGGCTTTTGGATAAATTTATTGGCAGACACCCCCATTATTAAAATAAAAGACTATAATAATGATAAAGTACTCACATGGTAACACAACGCGCCCCCCACTAACATGTCGGTGGCACAGTCGTCGACTTTTGCCACAACTGTATTGTTGCTGCTAGAGCTGTTACTGGTTTTCATTAACAACGACGAAAATATAGCTGAAAGAAAAAAAAAACGGTTTTAATGTGACCAAATAAAAATGAGGAAAACACATTTTCAAAAAGAATAGTGACTTGTCGATTTATCAGGAAAAAACACGACATCCGAATAAGAAAACACCTTTTGACAAAGGAAGAGGTCTTTAGGAGACGTCTTTTTTTATGAAAACAAGGGACGAGACGAGCAGGACATTCCGCTGATGGTAATTGATACGCCCTGCCCATAACAATGCAATGCCGCTCAGGATTCTTGAAAAACCCAAAAATTATGAGCGGCACTATAATTGCGCTCGTTACCTTGAGACATAAGATGTTAAGTCTCATTTGCAAAGTAATTTCAATAGCTACGGCGCCCTTCGGACCTAAACATAGTAATGTTTACACATTACGGCTTCATAGCAGAAATAGGCGCCGTTGTGGTACCCATAATCTAGCCGGCATCCGGTGGAAAGCAGCCTCCCACTGGTCTGTGATTAATCCAGAAAGTGTTAAGCATTTGGAAGAGTTGGTTGCAGTGACAGGCCAAACAACACAAAATGGATCAAATTCAGGAGTTTTTATTACAAGTATGGTGAGGTCCGCAACATTGGCTCAGTCGAGGTTGCTCTATCTATGACACGACGCGGTTTCGAAAGTAAAGAAAAATATTACAACTACTCACGGACGAGTAAAAAACGAAGGACTCCGCGCCGTGATATTAGCAAGTGCACCGTTATGCTAGTGTGTGTGCGGTTACGGGGGATTCTAGTTACACATTTTTTTCTCCCTTAAATAATCATATATTGCCACAAATACTTTTATAGTATCGTTTTTACTTTTTCACAACGCACGACGGCATTTTTAAAATATTTTATTGCGACGCAAACTGATCTGGAAAATGTCATAATGGCGGCCGATTGGCTTGTATTAGTGTAAGTGCGTGCGTGGGGCCATGTATTTACTCGTTTACCGGCTTGTTTGGTGCTTCACTGTTATGTAAGGTGAAACGGAGTCCTTCTTTTTTTACTCGTCCGTGCAACTACTATTAATATTAGATATTAAAAACAGTTAATAACAGTTGCATGCGAATATGTGAGTGGTTTCCCCTAATGTTGCAAAAGACCACATATATATATTTTCTGAATACTTAACTCATTGTACCTAATTCATAGTAGTATTGTATAATAGGAGTGTATAGTATTGTGTAACTTATATGGTATAGTGATTTGTGGTTTTATCGTAACCTTTTAAGTAAAAGTGTAGTATAATTTTTGGAAACTTCACTGGTGAACGTATGAGTTTCAAGTTCTGTTAATATTTATTATTGTAATACTGTTTGTTTCCTATACACGAATAAATTAAATTAAATAACGCGTGCAGCAGGGTGTCGTGGCGGTGATGTCTCGATTGTTCTCGGACATGAGCGGTTCTGTGTCCTTCCCAGAAAAAGACGGGTGGAGTTTTCTCGGGGAGAGATTCTTCGTCCTCCTGGGGTAAGAGCTCTTTGAAAGCCGGCTATGGTGGTGCTCCTCATAACCTACGCTAAAAAAAAATATGAGAGTAATGTATGTAATAATCACTCACAGAACTTGTGGCCAGTCTCCACGGTGTTCGCCGTCACGTAGTTCCTGGCCAAGTCCTTCAGGTACTCCTGGCGCGTCCTGGTCGCCATCGTACTGAACTTGGGTGACTGTATCGCCGCGTTCTCTCCATTTATTATCTACACATATCAATACATAGCATTATATTTTCTTCAAACAGAGGAGAGGAGATCACGCTTTCTCGTCGGTGGATCACACGCTCACACGCTTGCGCAGCGCTCCGCGACCCGCGTATTCTCTCAAATTAATGGCGGACGCGCCAACTAACTAACCTCATCAATGATAAGTGACCTAGAAGTACTAACGAAGAAGAAAGGATATACATAAAGGCCAATTTGATTCCCCCGGGGGTTGCAGAGGAGTACCAGCATTTATCAGGTCAGTTCCCACCGTCCCTGAAAATCATTCCTCACCAGCACACCCATCTTTTTAGGGTCCTCCTGGACCTAAACAACCAGAATATTTTGAATTCAAATAAAAACGAAGAATAACTATAAAACTACTGGTTTGTAATTTACAAGATAGGTTGGGGAAACGATCTTTTCGAATATAGTATGTTTATGCTTGTAATAAAATCTGTTTGAATGTTGGACCGTTGACTCTTCCCACCCCCGCTTGAGCCCCGTGCCCAGTTCGACCATGAGTAACGCACGTCATGGTCACTCACTTGTCACTTTCTAAAACAACGAGATCATGTCACAAGGTGGCACAAAGTAATCAATGGAAGTAAATGGCACAGACATACAAACATACTGTAATTAACTATTATAATGAAAAACGATCGCGTGCACGAAATTATACAATAAATGTGGATGCCATGCTCGGAAATGACACGTGCTTTACGGGAGGAACAGATGCCAGGGAAGTATATCGGATTGGTGACTTTAGAAAACGGTGGTCAAATTTATATTCGCTTTAACTTACAAGTTCTTAAACGATATGTCATTACCACTACTTGGAGGAAGTATTCTATAACCATTTTTCATGGACTCAATGACAAATTATCCCCATACACATAATATACCCAATATCTAAAAATAATATCGCTATATTCGACATAGCCTGTTCTAAATTTCATCAACACCCATTCTTTAAATCCTCTATTAAAGATTCTAAAACAGCTTATAGCCAACATTAAAACACCCAATGTCCTAATAACCATTACATCATCCAAACGAGTGTTGTAATGAAAATCAGTACAATATTACAACACTCGTTTGGATGATGTAATGGTTACTAGGACTGGCTTTTTTAATGTTAGCAGTAAGCTAACTGTTTCAGAATCTTTTATAGATGATTCATATTACGAGCGTAGATAAAGCCTTGTATTAACTTTATATAATTAAAGCCGGTAGTTAAAACACTTATGTGATAGTATTATCATAAACCCACATTCGTGTTTTGATACCCCTTATTACACCACAGTTGTATAAATAGCTATTAATTACTTGATAATTATAACTAATTACCTTACTAAGCAACAAATCGGTAAAAGCCTCTCCCTTGGGGTAGACGGCGCCATCTTTGATGGGCGGTCCGAACAGTGGCACCTCCTTGGCCCGGCTGACAGCTATACTGTAGTGAGTGTTCTCGGAGCACGGGTCGATGACCCTCACGACCACGAACACGTGCTGGAACTGGGAGCGAATGTTCCGCGGCGTGAAGGGCGCCGCGCCCGGCTCCTGGAACACGATGGTGACGATGTCGTTGCCGATATGCCGCTTCCTGAGCAGCTGCTGCCGGTTGTTGGGAGTGTACGGCAGCATGGTGGACACGTGGAACATTATCTCGCAGCCCTGGTGCGTAGCGTAAACGGAGTATAGGCCGGTGGAGTCGGTCCTGTTATCCAGGCCGGCCTTGTACTTGTCGAACTCCTTCAACCTGACCGTCTGGCCCAGCGTCTGGAGGAACTCGACGAACGCCGGGCCCGCCTCCTGGTTGTTGTACATCTCCTCCTCCGTGGACTGGCCGCTCTTGCAGTACATCACCCCGACCTTGTAGTGCCTCGTCACGCGTTGTTCGTCCAATCGCAGAAGTTGTTCCTCGGTCGCGGTACTCGTAGCACCGAGCCTGGAAGATGTAATAAAAAATTGTTTGGAGCTTGGACGAAACTGATTCAGTACAATAATTTTGTTACAAATTTACATAGTAGGTAGGTATGTATTTATATTATAGGTAGGTATATAGTAGGTAGGTTACTCTAATAAATAAAAAAGCTAATGGAATGACTTACCTCAAACAACTGAGTTGTAGTTCAGGAGCGACATATTCTAACACTTCTTTTGTATTGTAGGTGGCGCTATTGTTGCTGGGTTTTATGGTGGGCAAAGCATCTTCCAGGACAGATCCTCTCAGCGTCAACAGCTCTGACGTTCTCAGGATGAGACGGTACTGCCACGCGAGTTGAGAAAACGGTGCTGAAGCGTCGCTGCTATTACGCCTTAGCTCCACTCTTTCTTTTTTGATAGAGATCGCAACGGGCCCTAGATTTTCATCCATGCCAAACCAATTTTGATGTGCTGCAAAGGTAACATATTACACGTCAAATGATGAATGTTTACGATATCTTCTCTCTGAGAACGCCATTTGTTTCCGAAGCGGTAGTAGAGTATCTAGTATATTAGAAATGACATCAAAACAGAATTCTAAAGGAATCATTTTTGCGAAAATAAATGCCTTTTATTCCTACTATGACAGAGTGAATGATGCTGATCTTCTTTGTCGTGTGTTTCATGGTACGTGCACACTTCTTGTGATCATAATGGGTTGGTCTACGATCGTAAGTCGTCCATACTCACATTGCCAAGGGATACAGAAAAGCAATATTGTTATATTTTATTTCGAAAATTGCAATAGGCTCCAGAGGGAACACAATACGAATATGACTCGGAAAAGTGAAGGGAAGAATCGAGTATACATTATAATTATCTATATAGTTATCTATTAATAGTTACATTACAATACATTTTTATATATAACCAGTTAAGTTGGCGTGCGTCCGTGCAGAATGGGATGTCGCTATGCCAACTTAATGGCTGACAGGCTTGCCCTGCATGTTTCAGTATGACAACTCTCTCTTTTTTCAATGATTGATGAGATAAAACCTTTAGTTGCGAATGCAACGGGCAACTACTAGTAAGTTAATAAAATACATACGTTGCGTGTAAAAGTAATTCCTATAGTACAAGGCGCCGAGATCTTGACTCTCGATCGGCAGCGGTGATGCGGACTTAGCGAAGGGACAGCCGTGTCGCCAGTGAGAGTGCCCCGGAGGGAATTCCAGCACGGAGAACCCGTACGCAGCTCGCGGGCGATGCCAGCCGCCGACCTGGCCCGGTATAGCGCCGCGAGCCGTCCGATGGCACAGAGACACGCAGCGGTCTTCCTCACCTGGTAATGTCAAGTAGATCTAACAAGTCGTAGTTGCGCTTTAGTCCGACAGTACGACATAAGTTGTATGAAAGCCTGCTTGCTTCGTATTTGCAATCTTTAGACTGCCTACTGTGGGTAGTAAATTAACTTTATCACTAGTGCTATATTAATTTAGGTTGAAACGAGGGATGCAGTATTGCCTATATAATATGCACGCCCTTGATTTACACTTCATAATTAGAGAAAATCAACAATTTTACCACTTTAACTAAAAATATTATGATACAACCAGTTTTACCAGTGGGAGGCACTTGCACCAGAAGCCGGCTATATTATGCGTACCACAACGGCGCCTATTTCTGCGGTGAAGCAGTAATTTGTAAGCCTTACTGTGGTTCGGTCTGAAGGGCGCCGTAGCTAGTCAAATTACTGGGCAAATGAGACTTGACATCTGATGTCTCAAGGTGACGAGCACAGTTCAGAATTTTTGTGATTTCAAAAATCTTTAGCGGTTACCATCAGCTAAACATCCTACTCGTCTCATCCCTTATTTTCATTTAAAAAAAAAACAATGAATACCTAATTGCCCAGTGGTAAGTGACACAATAGGATAGGTTTTAATCTCTGTATGCAAACATTTGTGTAGTTTATTTTTTTATTAAAGGAAAAACTTCAGCAATATTCAAGATTACTTCTACTGGGGCACAGTAAAGTATTTTGAAGGCGAGTTGCGCGAGTGAAATTGCTGAAACTTCTCATAATGAAACCTAGTATTTTAAACGTCTCCAAAAAGTATTTAAAACAAACTGTTCTCTTAAGTCCGAGCTGGCAGACATGCACCAAAAATGTTTAGATTTAACCTTAGAAAGGGACAGCTTACATAAAATCATTAATTCATTTGACAAATGTAGTTCTGAATATGAATGGGCTTTAAGTTGAATAAACATACTTGAGTAAGAATTGCTTCAAAAACAAAGCATGGTATTTAGTACTGACATCTTAGTATCTTCCTAGAACCCAGTTTATATTTTTAAAATGAATTTCTAATTGATGTACTATTTTCTTATGAATGTAAACTTGCTCATATTCTTGTTTTTTATTACTATGGTGTACATGAATAGACTTAATTTAATTATGTTTTATTATTCATTTTTTTGTCCTCTTAACCTGCATTTACCACTTTTTGAACTTTCTCGGCTGCCTCTTTATGATTACTGCCCACACCCATTTTATAATAATAATAATAATATTGACACACTTTTTTACACAAATTATCTTGCCCCAAATTAGACAAAGATTGTGTTATGGGTGGCAAGACAATGATATATTTGATACAATATACTTACTTAAACATACAACTTATATAAACATCTATGACTCGGAAACAAATATCCATATTTATCATATAAATGCTTGCAAGTACCGGGATTCGAACCCGGGGCCACTATCTTAGTTGGTAGGGTCCCTAACCACTCAGCTATATAGGTTGTCTTAGAGCAGTATCATCAGCAAAGTTCGTCATTATTTTCTATTTCTGGAATGTCATTTGTATACATTGTACCCACAGGACCGGAACTTATACACTCTCTGAGGTACTCTAACTTTTATCTCATAAATTTCTGAACAGATATCCTCTTGTCAGACTCTAAAATATCTATTGGTAATATAAGATTCAAGAATTGAAGAACTTGAATAAGAAGAACTAGATGAGCTACTCATCTCACAAGCAAACTTAAGGAACAAGATAAACATACCATATTAGAATATACATACCATACCAACCATCCTGGTGGCACAGCACATAGAAGAACTACTGCTGTAATAATAAAATCTTCGAGTGTCATGCTACAAAGCTCCAAGATAGCCCAAGTTCAGGCACCAATGAATAATATATATTCTCTATGTTGTTATTCATATATATCTAATATATAAAATTCTCATGTCATGGTGCCAAACTTTGAACTCTATTTTTCATCCCCCCAAATGTTAAGGGTGGTCCCACACGAAATTTTATTTTTAATTTTTTTGACACTTTTTTTAAATTTGTTTGATTATGAGTCAGCCTTAAGAAATACATACAACTTCAAATTTTCACCCATCTACGATCAACAGTTACTTTTGTATCGCGATTTTAATATCGGCAATACAACGTTTGCTGGGTCAGCTAGTATTATATAATTATAAATTACATAGAGAATAAACAGGTGGCTGTAACTTATGCTCCATTCATTAGCCACCGAAATATATAATCGACACTATCCATAATACTTCAGGTCACTTGGAAAACATTTCTGACACACAATGTGGGTGGCGATCAGAATGCATACTCATTGCATACTCATTGAGGTCAAACACACTCATAACTACTAGAGGCAAACAACTACATCATTAATAGTAGATTCTCTACTTCATCAACAGCAGCACCAATGCATTGGAGACATAACAGACTATTAAAATGCGAAACTTGATTGTCTTCCTGTTAGAATCTCGCCTCTATGGTTCCTCCGATCATATACCAGGGATCCATACAGCAAGTTCCACAATAATTCCAAAAAACTGAGAATCAACCTTGTTAAATGGCAATCATACTAACTGGAACTCTATCTGAGAAATTGTTGACTAGCTGATTCTCAAAATTTCTACAAAGACACATTATATCAGATTATCAGTTCGGATTCCTTCAAAAACATAGAATACTTGAGAGGAAGTACATTTATTATTAGGTTTTTTTTGAAGAGTAAGTTCATAGTGTGTTTTTGTTGTAATAGGTACTTCGAATTGACTTCTTCACACAGAATTCATGGTTTGAGATTATTGAGTGAAACTTTTTCATCATGGTACCTATGTAGTTCTTCTTTTAAAAAATTTGCAACATTCGATTATCGACTTTGTTTTTTTTTTATTCAGCTTAGACAATAAAGATTGATATTTCGAACATTCGAGTGATTTTTGAATACATGTTCCGACGGGGAACTAACGCGGCAGAAACAGCTCGCAATATCAATGTTTCGTTTTGAGAGGGGACTGCTAATAAACGCACCTTGCAATTTCGGTTTAAACGCTTTCGTGATGGAAACTTTTATTTGAAGAACGAGCCATGTGGAAGACTGTCTACATAGGTGTATAACAATGACTTGAAAGAGATGGTGGAAGGCGATCCGAGCCAAACTACCCAGAGATTATGGCATGGTTTACCTTACCAGCAATAGAAACGCGTGTTGAAACTTGTGTTGCCTTGTTGTATCGATAAGGAAATCGAATTGTGACATGCGATGAAAAGTGGATTCTTTACAATATCGGTAAGCGAAAAATGCAATGGCTGACACCAGGTCAACCAACACCGCAACAGTGTTCTAAAGCAAATCTTACCAATAAAAAGGTAATGGTAACTGTTTGGTGGTCATTCACTATAGCTTCACTATAGCTGTCTCCGATCTCGTCAAGCAATAACGGCAGATGTCTACTGTGCCAAACTCTGAACAATGATAGCAAAACTAGCAGTGGAACAGCCCCGACTCATGAATTGATCATCATCAAATGATAAAACAAAACAAAATAAGCTATAATTTTTGTTAGTTATAGAAGTCAAACTCAAGTTAAATCAACATGAAAAAATTAAAACATTTGCATCTAATATTAGATAATTAACCACATGTTTAACAAAAAAGCAATAAACATTCAAAAGAACTCAAAGGCTCAGGAATTTCTCACTTGATTCACAAACTCGTTTTGTGACTCATCCAATAGAAATGCTAAAACAATTTCTATTATGTAATGGTTTGAAGATATGAAAATCAAAGTAAATATGATAAATTATTTTAAACAGATGCACAAGTATTATCAATTATATTTTTTTTAATCTAAAAAAGAGCAGGTAAAGTGAAAGAGGTCACTACAATATTATACAAACATAAATAGGTAAAACCCTATTGAAACCACAAAGATTAAAAGGACTTGGATCTGTGCCTTGTGTGCCTCGAGAAACTAGGAAAAACATGTTTTCTCAGAGATAACATAAAGCTTGTCAGTAGTTGTTCACCACCACAAGCTTGAGGTGGGAAATGTCATACAAATGGTTAGTTACCAACATAATTATATTATGTTGGTAACAAATTTAATCTGTAAACATTGTTCTGCAATGGCAGGGTATTTTTCACAAAGAAATTAAAATATTTTAACATTTTCTGGGATCTTGTTGTAAAAGCAATGGGGAGATGTATATGCCCCGCAAAATTCTTACTAACTCCACTTGACCAAGTAGCAGGCTTTATAAGTTTATGTCTGTTCCTGGTGTTAACATTTTGATTAAGATAGTTTCTAGCAAATTCACTTACAAGTGAATTTACCTACAGGTAATATTTTTAATATGAGGCGGGAATGTTGAGATCCAGTATTTTATTTTGTGCCCGGAAAATGGGAATTGCTGCAATAGATTTCTACAGTGACTGCATTTTAATAATTTTTTAAGTGATTCACCAAAGTACAAATATTAGGTTAGGTTAAGTTAGAAGAGCTTTGGAAGACTCAATAAGCATAAAGACTTAGAAAACAAATAACTATCTTCAACAGTTCTACACCAAACATAATATAAGATATATATTTAAATGAGCAATTCTTGTATATAAATATTCTCGCTGATGCAGCAAACATTGTATTGCCGATATTAAAATCGCGATACAAAAATAACTGTTAATCGTAGATGGGTGAAAATTAGAAGCTGTATGTATTTTTTAAAGCTGGCTCATAATCAAACAAATTTAAAAAAAAATGTCAAAAACATTAAAAAAAAATTTCGTGTGGACCACCCTTACCATTTAGCTGGATGAAAAATAGATGTTGTCCAATTCTCAGACCTACCCAATATGCACTCAAAATTTCATGAGAATCGGTCAAGCCGTTTCGGAGGAGTTCAAAGTTTAACACCATAATACGAGAATATTAGATATAATCTGAATCTTGGAAACGGCTCCAAAGATTTTCATAAAATTTAGTATACAGAGAATTTCGGGGGCAATAAATCAGTCTAGCTAGGTTTCAATTTTAAAAAATGTAGTTTTATCCATGTTTTTATGAGAAACTGCTACAATAACATGAGAATACAATGGTAATATTCGCCACCAAGTGAACCTTCTAAAAAAACTGAGCAAGGCTCAGTCGTCCAGGTACTTATGTTAATCACAGAATATATAAACTAGTTTGATGTATTAGAAACATGTTTCATCGTTAAGTAGCAAGTAAATAATATTTTCAAATAGTTAATTAGTTAAAATGTGTATTATGTGTTTCAATGTCAGTTTGTAAATGACTTTGTGTGCATAGAAATAGTTTTTATGCATGAGTGACTCTGTAATGATTATGAACATCATTAAAATGTTGTCATGCAACCACACTGTGCTAACCATTAATCAAAAAGAAAGTTAATTTAATGATTGTGATTAATGATTAAGATAAATCTATTAACAAATAATACCAACCTCCTAGTTCATTTCTGAAAAACGGGCAACTTTCTAATAATTCATTGCAGCGTCCATCTCCAGTATCTGGTGCTGTATCTTCACCGGCCGGCACACCTCTAGTAGCCAGTAATGATGCAGCTGAAGCTCCTGTTGTTGTGTTCCGTCGCCTGCTCAACAATGCCCCCCTTATTTCAGCAGCATAGCTCAAATTTGCCAAAAGTGATTGGCAGTCATAATGTGCAAACTGTTTTCTTTTGCTTCCTTCAACAATATTCGGCATAGACCCTTCATCATTGCTGTGCCGATTGAGCACTTGTGTGTTGCCACCCCAGAGTTTGTTGAACTTTAGCCGTGGTTTGGGACTAACACTAGCTCTTGTTGTTGGGCCGTCGGCATGGTCACTAGCCAAGATCTCTGAAAATCTATCTGTGGCCCGCACAAGGCCTGGAGGCTTCTCACCACTAGCAACTACACTGTAATTATGCACCATAGTTGGTACACGGTCGTTAGCTCCGCCGATCACATCAATCGACCCGTGGCTACCGTACTCACGTCTGAGACCATTTCCCGAAGGATGTTCGGCATATATCAAGTCAAGACTGGAATTACTCCGGTATATAACTTCTCTAACTTCTTTTCGTCTGTGATGATCCGGAGCGTACATTGCATTATTTAGACAGAAATGCGGGGATCCTAATTAACACGCGACAAATACTATTATCATTGCATGGAGCTGAACACATAAAATGAGCTTTTTAATTGTTTTATACCATACGACTCAAACTTATTCACAGAATTATTTTTATTTTTACAGTTATTTAATAAAGTAGAACAACTTTGTTCGCAAAGGCACATCTAAAGATATTTATAAATTTAATTCCTAATATGGGTTTATCATAATTAAAGAGAAAGCAGTTAAAATATAAACTGTGTTTAAAATTTAAGGAACTATTTAAATAATTGTAATCGAAATACAGAAAAACGAAAAACAAAGCAACACAGGAAATTGAATCCGAAATGTTTATGACATTTAGTAACTGTCAACTGACAATGACATTTTGTCGTAATGGAACGATCAAGGCACTTTCAAAAGTAGAGATGTGTTAACTCGACTTACCAAGTCAAGTTAACTCGAGTTGTACTAAGTTCGAGTTAACTGTGCCAGTCTTATTCGTATCGAATACTGTAACGATGCGGGCTCTCCTCATTTCCTTCTCAGTGTCACAAATTTTTCCATCACATCCAAAGATAATAGTCGAGCAGCGTGAGGTCGGGGGATCGCGGCGGCCAAGCGACAGGACCACCTCGCCCGATCCCTCGAGTGCCGTACTCTTCTCTCGAATGGCGTGCGAAAATGTGGTGGAACCCCGTTATATTAAGCGGACGCTACCTGTGGTGTACTGTCGCAAGTGTAGGCGCTGGAAAGCATTGCGAGATGGCAAATACAAATCAAGGGGAAGTGCATAACTTTCTGCGTCATCCGTATGAGCTGCGGCGTATTTACAATTATTGCGCTCTGGTCAAATGTGCATGTTAAAATACTCATCATTCGAGAAGATGACACATAAAAACTATCACCAACTAACACTATAAGTTCTAACACCAAAAATCACGCCATTGACGCGAGCACAAAATTTAGACATCCGATCTAGATGCGAGTTGTCGGGTGAGAGCTGATTGAGTGTGATTTGTAATTTTGTAAAGCATAAAATTCTAATTTCCACGATTTGCGGCAATGATCAAATACGGCGGCGGACATAGGTGTGAGATGCCCCACTATATTCGTTTAAGTCGCCGCTCAGCTGTCGATAGCTCTACGCCATTGGACTGAGTTCCTTCTCCGGAACCTTCGTTTACTGGTAGAATAAGTCAGGGGTTCTCAAGATTTTTGAAATCATTTAGTATATAAGCTTGCCTACTCACCAATCACAGCCATGGCTTAGAATTAGTTGTTATGTATTGAAAAGAGATATTAAGTTATTAGAATATCATAGAAAAAGTATGGTATACTAATTGCGGTGCACAGTTTTCAATCCTAAACAAAATAAAAGTTTTTCTTTCACTAGATGAACACCAAATATTGACGAGTCATGTATAATATTTATGCATTGAGATAATAACTATAGTATACAAGTTACAAAACGGCTAAAAAAGTGGTAAGCGAAATGTTCTTATTACCTACTAATTATTTTTAAAATTCAGATTAAGATCCCACTTCTCGAATCTGCAGGTACGTGTTTTTTTGATAAAACTAATTTTAAAAGAACGTTTAGGGTGTAATAGCGATAGGTTGCATATAAAAAATAGGCCGCTGTTTAAAATTACCTGTTGTTAATTTTAGTACAGCTAATTTTCTTATATAAAATGCAACTATATGGTTTATTTTTAATAAAGTTTACGTCATTTTAAAGGAAATCATGTATAGGATTGAAAAAAATATAGTTGCCAGCTCTCAGTCAGCCGCAACATTAGGGTTGCCAGGTGTAAACAGGTATATTATTGCTGATAATAACAGTCACATTTTTTTTTAATTTCAATACTTAATTGAAGTTTTATGAACGATAAACCATGGTTGCCAGTTGAAAAATGACCGCAAACAGAGGTTGTCATTATTAAAACTTCAATTAAAAAAAAACTGGCGACTATAAATAATTAACAGTAAAATACTAGTTTACACCTGGCAGCCCTAACGTTGGGGCTAACAGAGCTAGATACATTTTTTTTCAATTCCATAGGGACCTATTTCCTAAAATTAGTAAAATTGATTATAAAACAAAGTTGCTCACACTAACTGGAGCGAGAATCGTTTATTGAAAACAATATTGTATGTATCACATAATAATTGCTTTGAGAATCCTCGCTGGTTGGACCCAGGGTGTCATTGTTAGGACCACAGTCTACTAAGAGATACTACGTATGTTAGGACTTTTTGTCGTTTGCGAGCTTATCGTCTTTTGTGCGGTTTTTTGCTGCGAGGACGTGTCGGCAGCAACGCATTAGAAGTAAAAATAAAAAACTAAGATATAAGGTATTTTTTATTCATTTTTCTGTATGTAAACTAGAGGTTATTGTAATTATAAATAATTGTACATCATTATCAATAATCGTTTCAAAACAACAAAAATTTTTGAATGAGATAAAAATTTAAATAAATGAAATTCTTATAAATAAAACACAATATTTAAATAACCTAAATGGAAAATGTGAAAACATAAAGAACTATACTTTGCTATAGTAGTAGCTATACCTATAGTATGTAACAGCTAACTACTCGAGCGCGCTTGAACTAAAACGTGATGGAGGCTTGATCACTGATGTCACTAAGATTAGAGCCTCTCCCCAATGACGTTCTATACATATAGACATATCATTCGCAGTCTGATAACGGAACGGGAAAAGTGCGCTTAAAGACAATGTAAGCACACTTTTCTCCTTAGTCGTGTGTCAACTGACTGTCAATAAACAAGCCAAAGTGTGCCATAAAAAGTGCATAAATAATACATTAACGACTCATAAAAAAGATGGTGTGACATATCATCGGTAAGGTTATTTTATTTATATAAGATTGATATGCAAAAAGCTTAAGTAATTTAATAAACCGAATATTTTTTCATTAAATATGGTACAATAATTAACAAGTCCCCAGACAAGACCTGCTTGTCAGAATGGGATAGAGGAAAGGAAAGCTAAAGTCGGTTAAAAAGCTCTTTTTAACCGAGTTCAAAAAAAGAGGAGGTTCTCAATTCGTCGGTATATCTTTTTTATGTTTCTTACCTTAGAGGGCCTACCATCAACTTTTAATAAGTGATGCTATTCCGATGCAGTTCAATATATGTACCTAAACTGAATCGCTATAATTCGTACCATGAAGTGCCTTTTACTGAATGGCGATTGGATCGCTTAAGACGAATAAACGAAATAAATTTGTCTGTGGTCGGCGGTGTGAGAAAGAGATGACGCTCTACAATGAATAAACGAACTAAATCAGTTTGCGATTCAATTGGCATAACTTTTGACATTCAATTGACATCATTGCAATTTAATCAGTTAATTTGACGTCAACCTAAACTAGATAGCTCTCATCACGTAGTGGTACGAAATAGCAAAGCAGTTCATTTTAGGTTGTCAATTGAATCGCAATAAGAGTTCATGGTAGGCCCCCCGATCTTTCGACTGGGTGAACCAATTTTGATAATTCTTTTTTTATTTGAAAGCCGGTGCATCCCGTGTGGTCCCATTGCAATTAATAAATCTTATTCTAGTAACGATTATTGTTATTTTTGGAGTTGGTGTCAGCCAAGGTAGGTTTGTAACTACATACATAGTTGTGGGTGAGATGTGCTTGAGTTGCACACAGTACATCAAAAATAACACTAATCGTTACTTGAATTAGATTTATTAATTAGATTGTTTAAAGATACGCAAATGTTTTTAAATTTTTAATGCATATTATATCTATTGTTTTGGAATAGTGTTTTTTTGGTCGGTTAACTTTATGTTAAATTTTTTTAAAGACCTAGTGAACAATGTGAACGGCTTACAACAACGTGAATTGTTATATACTAGTGCTATTTACACGGAAGTATCACTAGTAAACCTAGTGATAATTGATACTTATTTACATTGTAAATATGTAAAAGCTAATATTTTAGAGCTTTCCCGTACACGATATAATGAAAGAGAATCGGCGTCAGTTGGTAACAAGAGAGAGATGTGAAGAAATCTAAAACCAAATAAGCATATTTATATTTCACTACTAAAGGATTTAAGATTTTTGGATTTAACCACATTTAAAATTTGACAAAAGCTGTAAAATACAAATATATTATGTTGATGTCCACTTACACTACATATACCAAAAAGATACCACGGAAAAGTTATCTAATACTAAAAGACAAATTTTATTTTATTCAAGGAACTTAACGTTTTAATAACCAGTTGAACTAATTATTTTATGTAAATAAAAATATTAGATTTGAGCATTAGTTTTTCTCATTAAAGGTTATCTTAACTTATTAAATACCTTTAGAACGTAAAGAAGCAACAAACATAAACACAAGCCAATCAATAAACATACAAACGTTCCCCTTTGTAATATAAATGTGATTTTTAATTAAAAACGTAATAAACCTCCGACTAAACAGATCTTGATCGGAAAATAGGGACGGACTGACGAACGTAAAACTTATAGCAACCCTCTTTTTCGTCTGGGTTTTAACAAAACCTAACTGCTACTCCACTGATGTCACTGTCCAAATCGGGTTCTAAATTCAAAATACGCAGCTGAAACCGAATTAGTTTTTAAATTGCTGCCTATTGACCAATAATATTAAAAAAAACTGGAGTAAACGAAGAAATGTATAGAAATAGCTGTCGAAGGTTATTATGGTGTCATTTGTGGCATGTGCCATATTTCGGCTTTGATTTTGTATAAAGTGCATTGTCTATATGTATAGAACGTCATTGCCTGTCCCACTCCAACGTGCGAGGGTTATATTATAGAGACACATCAGTAAATAGCTTTAAATGCTAACATAATATTATGTCTTAGGCAAATGAAATTAATACCTAATAAAAATAAAATCGACATTTCATAAATTGTATGCTATTTAGGTACATCTTTAAAAAGATCGTGTTTTTTAACTACACCGTTAAGTTATTTTTGTTCTTCGTCGTATTTTTTAGGAGGATCCATCTCTGACACCAACGATTTCTGAAAAAAAAAAATATGCAAATATATTTTAAAACATATTTCCCCACTGAGGATTCCTATTTTAGATCTAAATAACGATTCTTTTGGTCATAGTTACTCCAACTAATATGTATCTAGTTAATACAATCGTTTTATTATCTATAAAAGTTTTGGAACTCGTATATTTTATAGATACCTATTTCCATAATCTGTATTTAAGGACGCGTTCTCAAAACAGAGTGGTATCGAATCGCACCACTACACTGACACCGCTCAAACACATACACGTACTTAAAGCTAATAGCGGGAATCAAATGAATTTGATACTTTAGCAAGTTTGAATTTTGTTTTTTTTTTAATACATATGTATTTTTGATAATTGGTTGGTGTATTCATTTAGTAGTTAAATATTGAAACTTTAGATGGCAGTTCCGTCGCATAACGTCGTGTGCAGTAAACGCAGTTTTTTTTAAATCCATGATGGCCTCCATGAAAAATTATGATTTCAGCAATATGGGTATCGTATCCAAGGTTATTGAGGGTGCAGAGAACGATTTTAGGATCATTTTTGAAATCCAAGATGGCCGCCGCGCAAAATTATGATTTCAACAAAATGGGTATCGGATCCGAGGTTATCGAGGGTGCAGATAACGATTTTGGGATCACTTTTGAAATACAAGATGGCCGCCGCGCAAAAGTATGATTTCAACAAAATGGGTATCGGAACCGAGGTTATCGAGGGTGCAGAGAACGATTTTGGGATCATTTTTGAAATCCAAGATAGCCGCTGTGAAAAATTATGATTTCAGCAATATGGGTATCGTATTCGAGGTTCTCGAGGGTGCAGAGAACGAATTTGGGATCATTTTTGAAGTGAAACTTCTTTGCCCGCATGAGAGTAAAATTTTTACGGATGAAACGGAATAAAGTGTCACGAAAATGAAGGACGTTTTTATCCAAGAAGAGGGGAGGGAGATTGAGTCTGATTGAGATAATGTAGTATAAAGCAGACGCTACCGCTATGAAGTAAAACAAATTCACTACTCGCATTGTATTGTGCAGGTTTCATGAGTAATAATAATTAGTAAAACATCTAATAATTTCTAATATTGAGAAAAATAAATTGGTTTAGAGAACAGATTAGGATAATTATTAATATAAACGAGAAATTTCATAGGCGCCATCTTGGATTTCGATTTTGACCCGATATTCGTTATTCTTGACCCCGAAAACCATGAAAATGACACCCATGAAGAGAAGTTGGTAAATTTCATACGCGACATCTTGGATTTGGATTTTGACCCGATATTCGTTATTGTTGACCCCGAAAACCATGAAAATGACACCCATGAAGAGAAGTTGGTAAATTTCATGGGCGCCATCTTGGATTTCGATTTTGACC
>CATIXQ010000029.1:5752592-5868214 GCA_949711755.1 Leptidea juvernica | reverse complement strand
GACCCCGAAAACCGTGAAAATGACACCCATGAAGAGAAGTTGGTAAATTTCATAGGCGCCATCTTGGATTTGGATTTTGACCCGATATTCGTTATTGTTGACCCCGAAAACCATGAAAATGACACCCATGAAGAGAAGTTGGTAAATTTCATAGGCGCCATCTTGGATTTCGATTTTAACCCGATGTCGATTTAATATAGACCTTATATTTAGGGATGAACTTAAAAATCACTAATTCTACAAAAAGAGAAACATAATTTTTAAGAAAATCTGACTGCTTACAAAATATGTAAAGTATCAAAGACAGTATTGTATAGCTTATACAAAATATTCATGTTCGTACAGCGATCTTTTCGAGTACGAGCTACTGCTTACAACTGACACAGTGTCTACCCACGACGGCGGCCGAGCGCGGACTGACGTTGTTTCGATAGATCTTTCTGTGCAATGCTTACGGAGTGACAAAATAAAATAACCCTTAATACCACAATTTAAGGCTCATGCTTTTCAGAAAAATATATGAATTTTAGACGATTCATTTATATTTTTTTCTGAGATTATTTATAACATATTCATTGATTTATTTCCCGTGTGAAGCCCCATTTCGTCAATTTTGTGTGAAGAGGTAACGGATAATCGTTTTTACGACATAAAATATCAAAATTTCAAAGCAAAAATTTCCCGCTAATTGGAGATAAAGAAGTAATCTATTTATGGCAATTTTTAGTTTTGTCAGAATTAGTTTCATTTCATCACAAACTCTACTGAAAATTATCTTATTTTTGTCGGATTCGTAAACGCGTCCTTAACATAATAATATATAGGCAAATGCCATTCAAAAGATTTAAAAGACTAAAGGGGTATACACACTTTTCTCAAGTATTCCTGACGGTTTGTACATACCTACTACTCTTCTCGAACACTTCTCTTATTTTATCACCCGTAGCTACATATTATAAAAAAAATAATTGAAATATTCGTACAGTCTTTATCGTTTAATTCCCTACTTACCTAATGGGAAAATTTAATTGTGCCGACCCAATTTGACCGCGTGCAACACAGAGCTGCTCGATTTGTCGGAGTCCCAATGCTTTGTGGACGGTTAGATTATATGGCGTTGTGTAGAGACGACGCTTCATTGTGTGTCTTTTACCGCACCTATCACGGGTAGTGTTTCGAAGAGCTGTTTGACCTGGTCAAGTCAACTTCTACCTTCGTACGACAAGGCCCAAATTTGGTTATTATCCCCACCATCTGGATGTATGGCATTTCTCCACAGTGTGATTTTCGAGCAACTTTCTTCCCCGTACAACAAAGTTGTGGAATGAGCTCTACTCCATTAAATAAATTGTCGCTGTCACAAATAGGTACGTAGTAATGTAAAGTCTTTCTGAACGTTTAACTTGGAAGTCAGGTTAAATTTTTTTTAATGATACTAACTGAGTCCGCGGCAAGTGCTCGTGTCACTTCCTCTTCAATGTATTTTGCTTCATCTGCGCTCACCAGCTGAGCTCTTAAGCAATCTATGGCAGTTTTTACGACGAATTCTAAATTTTCTCGTGCTGTTGCAACTCCACAATCTAAAGACAACAATTATATTTATTACTGTAAACTAAGTACAGCAAATGCTTGAAAAATACAAGCTCTTATTAACTTGGAGAGCGTCCTTGGTGAAACACTTTTGTCTTTTTGGATTGAGAGCAAAACCTTCAATATAAATTGAAACTGCAGGGCGTGGCTTTACGGTATGTTAATCCCTTTTATTTTAATACACCTAGTCCAAAATCACTTTACGTAAGCGCCATAATGTAATATTTCTTTCAATTTGTTTTAATATCTAATAATTTATTAATTGTGAAAATATTTTCTTGTAAAGTTTTAGTAAAATCCGGTGCAAGCCTATCAAACTAAATTTAACTTCACTTTAGCTGTAAAAGGATCAAAAAAGTCGCGTAAAGATCAATTACTATAGGTGCGACCTAAGGACCTACAAGCTCAAAGCACTCTCTCTCATACTTCAAAGGCCAGCAACGCATCTCTTGGCCTCTGGTATCGCGGGTGTCGGTGTTTTTACTTTTTATTAGGTGAACCACATGCCAAATAGTCCTCTCTAATATCAAAAACATTTCACCTTTCAAATCCTCAATGACTTCAGCAACATCGATGGCGTCTATAGAAGCAGCCGTCAATGGATTATTATCGTCGATTAATGAATTCACAAGTGACGTCATAGTTTCTTCGGTGGCTGAAAATTTTAAGAGTTTATAAACATCAGGCAAACGTTGGGTGATATATATTATTAGGTACTATGTAAGTTGTAACGTGAAGCACAAACTTAAATTCCTTTATAGAGACACTGCGTACTTAAAGTGATTTAGTATGCCAAGCATTTATTTGGATGAGAAGTGCAAAAAGCATAAATTTATTATTTATGTACCTAACCTACCTATTTGATTTTTAGCAGTTGACTATGAATGAGCACAAAATATGTAGAGCATAATGGATTAAATACTAGTGTCAGTACATTATAACAATGTTAGTACAGTTACTATACTATACGAGTATAACATAATTACTATAAAATCTTATCCATTGGATTATCCTCTGGCGTTGTTTTCCGAACATCTTTTATGTGATTTGGCGATAGAAGGAGCAGCTAACACACGTTGGCAGGGCGACTTCCGAGGGACCATTTGCCCAAAACCTTGGTGTCAGTGAGTCCTACCACGATAAGAAACTGGCTGACTGTCACGCTGGCTCACATTTATACCCGTTCTAATCCCACAATTTTTATTCTGATTATGGCCTTTCTGGCGGCCGTTATTATTGCTATATGCTGATATTTAAGATCTAATATCACCTCCATGGCTGCTGTTGGGCATGATTTCATAGCGCAGACGCATGCTAGCCTTTGCAGTTTTGTAAGGCATAGTTTCACCGCTACGTTAGATGTCTTATTTGCACACACACACAGAGCCATAATCTGTGATTATGGGCCTTGCCACCAATAAGTACATTTTACAAAGGTCTCTGGGGGATTGCCCCTAGTTCCTTCAGGGCACAATGCTTCGAATAACATGACTTTCACATGAAGTCTGCTTTGAGCAACACTGCGTCATCCTCCACACTGACAAGCTCTACGCGCGCGCTCTACGGTGTGTTCACCATTTAAGTCATTCGAGGAGATATCACGTAAGTATTCTTTCGTTTTTCATTTGCGAGAATAATGCAAGGAACGAGCAAGTTTTGCGACACCCGTGAACTGCGAGTATGGTTTCACGTGTTCACGTTGACGCTTCCCAGCGTTCCTGGATTAGTATCGATATATTAATGTCCCGCGACGATGGATTAGCGACATGTTGCAGCGAACGAAGCGATGTAACGTCGAGAATATGGAATGCTGGTTTGTCGCGGATTGCTGACGCGTGAGTCGAGCGAGTGTAGAGCCGGCATTATGCTGAGGCCAAAAAGTGTAATCCGTACTTTAGGCTCTTACTTTGAACAGATATTTGACCTGAACCTGTACCTGTCGGAAATTATAATATACTCGCTAAAATGCTAGTTGAGGTATTTGAGACAATCTGCTTAAAATTTAAATATTATCCAACTAACTCTTTACCGATAAGCAAAACAAGTTTACCTATATCGACAACATCTGCAGAATGCAACAGAGCTGCCAGACATGGAGCGAGCCTCTCGTGCAGATGTTTCTTGTCCAGGGACACGTCTTGTAGAGCTTCTTCTAGAGACTCCAACACATGAGATGATTCTTGACGAGCCGTTCCTTCCATAGCTTCCACCTTAAGTCGACATAAAAATTATGTTTTAAGTCATTATCTTTAAATCATATGGGTTATGTATATTATAATTGACAGTTTCAAGTTTTACGAGGATGGAAGTGTGAAATCCACGAAAGGTGGTAAGATATTCCAGTCACTCTTTTAAACCTCAAAGATTAATGAGTTTTTGCATCTTACAAGATTATTGCGTGGAGCAACTTTACAAGTCAAGCTATATTTTTAACCGACTTCAAAATAGGAGGAGGTTCTTAATTCGACGGTATTTTTTTGAAGTGAAAACTTCTTTGGCATCGTTGTGAAAATAGATGAAACGAAAAAGCGACAGTAAAAAGAGACAGACACAAATTCATAAGATTTAACGTGGGAGAAAATGAGTTAGGAAGCATTATACAGTTTCTTGTGTTCGTGATATTTTTAAATATCTTTAAATAACATTTTATTGAATGTTTTTTTAAGAAATCAGTTTTTTTTTAATATTTTTGAAAACAACATTTTATTGCATGTTTTTTTTTTTTTTTTTCTTTTTTATGCACATTTTATGGAATGTTTGTATTGGAAATATTTTTTAAATATATTTCTTTGAAATATTTGTTTTAATAATTTGCATTAAGTATACGCGCGACAAATGGACGAATAACTCAATATCACGCCAACCGATTTCGATTATTTTATACTTTTATTAATTGGAAAGGTTTCCAATTAAAAAAAGAATAAGGAGAGTTTGATGTGAGTTTGGTGCGGTTCTGATTATGGGATCCGTAACATAGTAACAAAACTATTCAATTCTTAGTAGTAAATTAACGATTTTCAGCCGAATCTTTGATACGCTATCCAGCAGGCAGCACAAGCCACAGACGTAAGTAGAATCTTCATAAATTCACTTATAAACTACAGTACAAACATGGACTGGTGTGTTATTATGGTGTGTTTTGGTAAACAACAACTGAAGGGTAAGATTGCTTATTACATGCTGACGAATGAGGCGGTCTGCCAAGGCTGCGAGGGCATCGAAGGCTCGGGTCTGTTTCTTGTACAGGCTGGGGTCGCCGCCATACCGCAGTAGCCACTTACGAACGATGCGGTCCACTATCTCATAACGAGTCTTGGCGCTGAAATTATATATAAAATAATTTTCTAAGTATCTTATATTGTAAGTACGGAGCTGTGGACATGCCGGCCACGACTATCTATTCGGATGATGTGTAGCCGTCACCCGACATGATTCCCCTACCAGCTCTTGTTTTCAATAATTTGTTTCTCATGCAAAATTTGAGGTACCTAAATCTATTAAAGTTTTTATATTTTTCTTCGACATCCAGACACAGAGAACAGACAGGCATTCAAAAAGACAAAAATTCTATTTACTAATTTTGGCTTCGGTATTGTTTGTGGCATATATAGCAATTATGATTTTCATTAATATCCAATGTACAGCTTTTATTATTTAACATTTTATGGTTGCGGTACACAGCGCCATCTTCGTCCACCTCATCACTTTAACAACAAAACATCACTTTAAAATAACAAATTGTTAAGAAGATTACAAGTGACACAGCCGCGGGGGCGTTAAAGTGAGTAAATATTGATTAAGTATCACTCGGAACGCCAGTCTTTACCCTCACTTACCCTTAACATTTCTATGAGGAGAATCGTTGACTCTCACCTAGGAGGCCCCGGGTTCGATCCTTCCCGCCACGTACCAACCATCACGTACGTAACACGTGTTTTCATTTTTCACGTTTTTATAAGTTCGGTGACGCACTTGTGATTCCTCTGGTGTTACAAGAGAGTTTGGGCCGCGGTGATCACCTACTAACAGGTGATCACTAGGTTCATAAAAACACATACCACATATTATATTGCCCCGTTCCGGCTCGCTGAATAATGTATTAATATTCGACGTCAAATGGCAGCCTAACTTGATTTAAATATATTTATTTTACCCGTAGAACACAAATTGCCACTTGGGTATGTCAATAACAAACAAAAATTGAAACTTATATCTAATTTATTAACTATTGCAGTTCATGGCAAATCTTAATGTCTACTGGGAAAAGAACTCCAAAGAAAAACCCAATACACGTTGACCCAACATACCTCACGTAGGGGTCGTTCATTGGTCGCGCACACATAGTCCACTACACCCTCATGATATCGATGTGTCCGTGAAGTCGACGACCTACCTTATTTATTTATTTATTCATTTATTTATTTGAGTTATTTACAATAATACACACAAATATAGAAAAGTAGAACTAAAAACTAGGAACTAAATGTAGTGATTACTTACAAATAAACACAGCATGCACAGAAGTAATTAATTTTAGGTATTATATACAATAAGTTACAAATTAAACATTTTTTTTTAAATTAATAAATGAGTTTTACACAGTTACAATCAATTTTCCACTTATAACATTATTAAATATTACCAATGATGCTGCAAATGGTCTTGCGGAATTTGGCTAAGGAATCAGCAAATATATCAATAAAAGCTACGCTATAAGAAAAATTTAAAATTTTACATAATCGAGGGACTGGGGAATTGGTACCTAGGATCGTTCGACGAAGTGGAGTAATAGGCCTACGTGGAATTCTTACTGGTACTCTTAGACCATATTTATTTAGCAATTCGGGACAGTCAATAAAGCCGTTCAATAGTTTATGAGTAAACAGAAGATCCAGAAGTTCTCTACGTTCATCCAAAGTAGTCATTTTAAAGATGGCCAGCCTTTCTTTGTAAGAAGAAATTTTCTTGGCTGTACCGGCCCTAAATGCCACATGCCACAGAAATCGCTTCTGAATACGTTCCAGTCTTGGGATATGCGTAGCATAGTGACAGACAGCCAGACAACTGAACCATACTCCAAGATACTCCTAACCAGACTGAAATAAATGAGCTTTTTTATTTTTAAGCTTTTAAAATTTTTTGTGTTACGTATAACAAACCCAAGCATTTTAGAAGCACGTTTTACTATGTTTTCTAAATGGGGAAGAAAAGCTATTTTTTATCGAAAGTCACACCAAGATCCTTTATAACTTCCAAAGTCTCTAAAGAATGTTCTTTTATATGGTAATTGTATGTAACATTGCTCGACTTTCGAGTAAATTTTACTTGGAAACATGTTCCCTTATTTTAATTTACACCGTTTATTTCACACCATTGCATAAGTCTTATGATACATAGATAAACAATTAGTCCCAACGCAATCGATTATTATCAAGTTAATACTAACCCGGAGATGACATCAGGAAGCTCCGCAGTCAGCTCTCGGAGCAGCTCGTCTGCATCATCGCGACTCACTCTCATAGCATCCAGACAATCGTACAATAACTTCATTATATTGACGTCGTAAACTAATTTCGTTTGGGATCCCAAAGGTGTTCTGTAAAATATGTTATATGTTATATTGATTTGTTAAAATCGGGCTGGGTAACCAGCATGGGGCACACATTTTGAGCTGGCCAATCTTCGTTTTGAGTATACACACGAGCCAAATTTATTTGCCAAACGTTCAAGTACAGCTGTTACAAGTGTTTCCGCCATATTTCATTTGCTCCTTTCGGAATGAACTTGTAACTGTCAGTGTCAACGTCAGTTGTCAAGTTCTCGTTTCCCCGTCTCCCTCCTTCCGCACCCCGTTCCCTCTTCCCCTGCCTCGCCCTACACACTCTCTCGTCGGTAGATCACGCGCTGACACGCTTGCGCAGCGCTCCGCGACCCGAAAGTCTATGACTCCCAAAGAACTAATGAAATATCCGTTGAAACGCTAAATCACGTTCTGCTCACAAGCAACTCGAACTAACCAATTATAATACAACTAACATGTTCTGTCATTGTCAGTTTATTATATAAATAAATCGATAAATGTATGTTCTCTGTGGATTCCAAAACGGCTCGAGCGATTTTTATAAAATTATTAGAGGTTTTGTTTTATCTTTCAATTCAAACGAACCAAGTCGGGTTGGACCACATGGATAGTTATAGAGTAGGGTACTCACATTGGAAAATATTTCTTTCGGAAATGTCTGGTATGCGGTATGTTGAAGAGATATATCTGTGAGCGATTGGAATCCGGAGGACTCCCCGACGGCAGCGGCGGGTGGTATGAGAGAGGCTTCAGTTTTAACTTATTTATCTCTTCACGAAGCACCTGCTCGTTAAGATTAGTGTTCAAATATTATTACTAGTTATACACCACTAGTTTTTAATTAACAAAAAAGTCAGGTAATATAGAATAGTTATCCGTAAACAATCAAATTATGTTATGTTATTACATCCAAACGCACACAATTAAAATTATTGTAATTAATCAATGATAATTTCGTAATAATGATATTTTCGTGGGATATTTCTTTAATACTGATTTTATATTTCTTAAGTTTAACTAGCTGATGCCCACTACTTCAGCCGCGTAGATAAAGAGTTTTTAAGAATAATAAGCAAGTTTGGTATTGAAGAATTGAATTATCTCATGTCCTATTCCAGTTCTGGTTCTCGTTTTCGCTCCCGTTCCCAACATATTATATGAATAATATTTCGTAGAAGATTGGTATGACAAACTAAACCCACTATTGGAATAGTAATAGCTCATCGAAGTGAATTTCAGTTTTTCACAAATCTCGCGGAAAACATGAATTTTTCCGGGATAAAATATAGCCTATGTCCTTTCCCAAGCTCTAGTCTATCGCTACACCATTTCATCAAAATCGGTTCTGTAGCTCCGGCGTAAAAGCGTAACAATCAAACTTACATTCACATTTATAATATTAGTGGGGATTTTTTCGTGCCTAAATGTGTTCAATTATAGTAACTGATAACCACTTTTATTGGTAATCTAAAAATAGCGCTGATAACTCATGCCCACGGGGTTTTAAGTCCCTGAGAAAGTCAACCAAGTAAAACAAAGTAAAACATAGACTTAAAGTTTACTACATTCGTTATCTAACACTATCTTAGGGATTCAAGATATATATTTCTATAACATTACCATAATTTGTTCATTTTGTTGAGTGCGAACAATGCGCAAGCGCACAACATCCCGTTCGTACTGCGCCGGCTCGTACCCGCCCGCCATCTTTGTCAGGTCTTTAGGTGGCTTTCATGCAAAAACATTAATATTGAATTCAATTAATATAATGCTGGAAAGAGCTTCTTGGCGAGCTGGTGTTCAAACTGAATTAGATCATCGAGCATCTAAGAACCTTTAGCGAGCAAAAATAGAATAAATTGGAAGGTCACCAGCAAAGATTTGAAAAGAACAGAGAATAAACCGACTTAGTATTACATGAATCTCACAACTTTTTACGGTAGAAGAAAAGAGTTGTGAGACTTGGTTTCTTTTATGAGTTATGTTTTTTATATATTCACATACTGTTGACGTACAATGAATACCTGAAATAAGACACTCCATAGTTATTAAGTTTGGATATGCGGTTATTTGGACAGTTTTTCACTGCACACTTTATCATTGCGTGGCCTTGTATTCAAAGCGCGGTCGAAACACAACTGAACGACAACTCTATCTAAAAGACGCGTTAGTAGTTTTACTTCATACAATTATTGAGCATGATCGTTAGTCTATCTGTTTATTGTACGATAATGACAAACTACGTACTATGTGAGTGGTATAAAGGCATAAAAGGCATTTATTTTCTCAAAATTGATTCCTTTAAAAAAATGTTCTTTTTGATGTCATTTCTAATATACTAGATACTACTACCGCTTCGAAAGCAAATGACGCTCTGAGAGAGAAGAAGCGGCGCAAGGAACTCTCCCAGCATTCTTTTTTTGCGCTCTTTTTAATAAAAATATACAATATTGTACTGTCATTGCTATTGCTATAAAATAATCATAATCTAATCCCAGGCTGTCCGATCACTTAGATATTCAGCTGTGGAGTAAAAGGATTTACGACAGAGCCATTTTTTTATAAAACATTTAAATTTATTTATAGATAATGCCTGAACAGGGGCTGGGACTTTATTATAAAAGTTACCCTTAAAGCTATTAGGTATGTATCTTATGAACCCTACTAGAATTAGTTACAAGAAATCCCTTATTTCTAGTGTTATAATAATGAAAATAACTATTAAGTGCAAAAAGGTGACAATTTTTGTGAACGTATATTAAATTTTCATAAATGTACAGACAATGAGCAGTGATAATATTTATTTCTTTAAATTTTTCTTTGAGAGACTGTCTATAACCAAGCTGATGTATAGCACGAACAGCTCTCTTTTGTAGAGCAAACACTATATCAATGTCAGCAGCATGACCCCACAGTAAAATACCGTACGTCATGATGCTGTGAAAATAACTAAAGTACACTAATCTAGGGGTCCCAACAATCGTGTACTCTCTAATCCTTCTAACAGCATATGCCGCAGAGCTGAGTCTGTCTGCTAGTTGCGCAATATGTGGACCCCACTGAAGTTTTTTATCTAACGTGATACCCAAGAAGACCGTAGTGACCACAAGTTCCAATCTCTGGTCATTTATAAGTACGTTGGTTTGTACCTCCACTGTGTTTGGTATAATGAACCGTAAACACTTTGTTTTTATACTGTTTAAGTGCAGATTATTCGTTTCAAACCACCGCACTATCTTTGACAGTGCATTGTTTACCTCGTCATCAATTTTTCATTTACAGTTCACACCAGCTTGCCATTTACATCGACTATCTGAACTCTTTCACTTAAATATGATTTTAACAGATTTAGGGCTCTATTTTTCAATCCATAATGCTTTAGTTTTAGGAGTAAAGTTTCATGGTGGACGCAGTCAAATGCTTTGGACAAATCACAAAAAATGCCCAATGCATCCCGTGTCTCTTCCCAGGCGTCAAAGATGTGCTCAATGAATCTAGTACCCGCATTAATTGTTGATAAGCCCCTAGGGTAGCGACTAGGGAAGCTTGGTACTTGGTAGGTCTGTTACCAACAGTGATCAGCAATCAATAATGTATTGTATAATATCAAATTAATACCTTTCGAGGTAAAACGTCCGATTGTAAGGCAGCTGCCACTCGAAGTCGCTCCGAATACTTCTCCATCGCGGTCAGGTACTGCTTCTCGAGTTCGCCGTGACGCTCCTAGGTACAAATATCTGGATATAATACTATGTGTTTTAGGAATACATTTACTCTAAATATATTAGTGCCTAGCTGACCCGGCAAACGTTGTTTTGCCATATAAATTATTTTTAGAGTTAGACCGTTTCTTGGACATTGCAACATTACTTTATTATTCTAAAATAAAAGATTTTTTCTAAAATAAACGTACCCTAAGTTACTCCTTATTACATCAGCTACCTGCCAAAAATCGGTCCAGCCATTTTAGAGATTAGCCGGAACAAACAGACAGACAGACAAAAATTAAAAAAAAATTACTTTGGTTTTTTACATGTTTTGTACATTTCAATATTACAAACAGACACTCCAATTTTATTTATATGTATAGATGTATAGATTTTTACAAGTAATTCTATCAGTTTAGGTACATAATATCTAAAAGTTCAGTAAATATTAGTTTCTCTTAAATCTTCATAGCATGTAAATCTCATTGAAAACTTTGTCTTATTACATATTCGAAATGACGTTTTATATACAAAATATGGACATATCATTCCTAGTCTGATAGTGAAACGGCAAAAGTGTGCTTAAAGACAATCTAAGCATACTTTTCTTTAGTCGTATGTCAACTGTGTGTCAATCACCAAGTCTAAATGTGCTATTTTTATAGTGCTCTTATATGTTAACGATGCATAAATGAGGCGTGACTTATCACCGGTAAGTTTATTTTATTTTATAAGATGGGTTGGCGAAAAGCGTAAATAATTTAGTAAAACGAATATTTTTTCATTAAATGTGGTACAATTATTGAAAAGTATTCACATCGAGATAAATGAAAGGACGCGACCTGCACATAGACAGAAATGAAAACTATAGAGTCGCTCTATTTTTTAAAGGCGCAGTGAACAACGATTAGCAATATTGTATCTTGTGTACAGAAAGTAATTACCGGTGAATGTGAACGGCTTACAAGAACGTGAACAATTACAAACTAGTGATATTTAAACGGTATCACAAACGTATCATTGCCTAATGATAATTTATATTTGACTGATCATTATCTCGATAATGAAAGAGAATTGGCTCCAGTTGGTAGCAAGAGACAGATGTAAAGAATTTTACAAACCAAATAAGTCGAGTGTGATTTGCTATCTTGCCGGTTTTAACCTCAACGGCTTTTTAGGAGCGTTGACATTTAAGTTCTCATTTTACTTATTCTAATATGAATAATCAATTTTGTTCTAACAATAGCACAATAAATGGCAGCCCTCCACTGGAGCGCTACTCGATCGAACACAACTTACGCGCCAAGTCCTGAGCTGCTTCAGTATCTGCGGTATTGTCCCGAGGGTCAAGGAGTACTTGTGCCGGCGCGCCATCTGCCGCAGCAGATCATCCAGCGTGCGGTCCACTTTGCGGGGTGTCCCCAACTTCCGGGTGAGCACGTCCCTCATCTGCGCCTGCAGTTCAGCCGCCTTCGCCTCCATGGCTTTAATGTCCACATTCATCCGGAACAGATGAGTGCGGTTAGTTCTACAATAGGTTGGAAGAGACCATTATATTGTATATTACCAGTGGAAAGCTACATTGCACAAGATGCCGGCTAGATTATGGGCACCACAACGGCGCCTATTTCCTCCGTGAAGCCGTAATGTGTAAGCTTTATTGTGTTCCGGATTGAAGGGTACCCTACCTAGTGAAATTACTGGGCAGATGAGACTTAACATGTCTCAAGGTGCCGAGCGCAATTAGTGCCACTTAGAATTTTCGGGTTTTTTAAGAATCCTGAGCGGCACTGCATCGTAATGGGCAGGGCATATTAATTACTATCAGCTTAACGTCATGCTCGACTCGTCCCTTATAGTCATAAAAAATATTAACGTTTTCCTGTCTAGAAGTGTTTTAAATAATAACAAACGTTCAATATACTGATGAGGTTTTGTTTTGGTACAAACAGTTTAATAAATATGTCCTGTGTTAATACTATAATATTATATATATTGCTATGGGGTAATGCTGCTGATATTAATACCATCTTTGTGCTGCAGAAGAGGGTATTTGCTATTCTATATACATATTCGCGCTATTATAATCCTCCTAAAAAATCATTAACAGCCAAATTAAAAAAAACTTATAAGGCTAAGGTAAAGGTAAAGGTTACTATAACATAAATGGCATTCTTAATGATACCACAGATTGGGAATCAAGCGAGCGTCCTCAGGTTAAATAAATTAAAATTAAGTGCAAGTGTACTCGTGTAAGGTATCTCGATGCCTGAGTGAATATTTGACGTTTGAGTATTTCTTATGCCTCACTTTATATAATATAATATATATAATATATACATAATTGAAACTAAAGAATTCGTAAAACGATAAAGCTGTGAATGTTGATTTTAAATAATGTCTATTAGATTCTTGCCTTCTTCTCATTAAAGCTCAACCTTTTCCAAAGCGGTGGTAAATGAAAAAAAGGAAAAAAAAATCTTTTGACATTCTTAAGTGTCATTTCCTTGACCTACATTAATTGAGTAATTTTGATTTGATTTGATTGGTATAGTCGTTGGAAATACGCAATAAATAGATATAAAGTAATATTACCTAAAGTTAACAAGTGACCACTTACTTTTGCCTTTGTTTTTGTTGTTTCATTTCGTCATGTAATTCCAGAACACGTTTGCGTAATCTCGCCAACATCCTCTCGGGAAACACCACCGTATGAGCCAGACCGTCGGGTCCGGTACATCCTTGCAGAGCGGACGCCCTCACTTGATCATACCTCAGAACTACCACTTGGTCGACATCGTTTAAGCAGTTTTGTTTTTCCATCTGTATAAATAGGGTGTTACCAGTGAACGCATATAAAACATGGAAGCATTTCTGACCCTTAAAAATAGCGCAACTCAAACTATCCCGTATTGGGCCGGGCTTGGTATAATCGGCCTAATTTCTGCATCTTGACGACTGTGCGCCTATTTTGCGTGTGTGGGAATATATTTGTTATTCCTGCAACCCCAATTCCTCCGAAACCTTAGCAACCTCCTCTCCTTCCGGGATTGTGTTTGGGGTACCAACAAGTTGCTACACCTGGACAATGCAGAAGTACATGCGCAGCATTTTCCTCTGTAAGCCATGCACAGGGGGCTGTCAGTTATGTATATATTAAATAGATGTTTATTATAAGGACCGTGCCCAGTTAGGTTCGCCGTTATCTGCCTGAGTTGAATTCTATTCAGCTTACGATATACGATATTACGTGATGCGACAAATGGGGTTTTCTTAGTGGTAAACGCGCAAACTTGAGTCTTCTGGGGGTAAAGTACGACAAGGTTCAAAATTTAACCCATTCCGCGACCTTCTTAAGAGACGACTCGATAGAAGACACAAGTTTCTTCCAGCACTTGTCAACGATTTCTCGAGAGAGACTTGCATGGCCCGTATACGGCATTACCAGTGCTGTCGTCTGCATAGCAATGTATGTTGGAGTTGTCCAACATATCATTGATATGCAGTAGAAACAGCGTGGCATATAGCACATAGCCTTGGGGCACTCCAGCATTCACGGGCTTCGGGTTCGAGCAATAACCGTCGACAACGACCTGTATGCTGCGCTCAGTGAGGAAGCTGGAGGTCCACTTGCATAATCTCTCGGGAAGCCCAAATGATGGAAGTTCTGAGAGGAGCGCCTTGTGCCATACACGATCAAAGGCCTTCGCCATATTCAGGCCAACTGCCAGGCCTTCCCCCTTGTTTTCAATAGCCGCCGCCCACCCATGTGTTAGGTATACCAGAAGATCGCCTGCCGACCGATCATGGCGATAGCCGTACTGTACGTCCAAGAGTTGGCGGTTAATTATGCTCTCCATGATTTTGGAGAGCAGGGAGATTTTAGCAATAAGGTAAGGCAATAAGGTTGTTTGCCAGATCCGAACAGTCTCCTTTTTTTGGATCGGATGGACAAGGGCTGACTTCCATGAGTCAAAGACTACGCGTTTTGAATATGAGTGCCCGAATAAACGCGTTAGCACCAGCGTCAATTCAGATTTCAGGGGCACACGTTCTACGCACAATAATTAGAGAAATGCCATCCAGTCCGCTCGACTTCCTGGTGTCCAACGAAAACAGAGCTCACCGAACAGTTTTCTGCATGGCATGGCATCTCTGACAACTCCGTTGTCGTTAAGAGTCGAGTTGGATCTAGTGTGGGTCGAAAAATATATTTATATAAGTGATAGGGCCCACCAATAAGTTACTTATTTAGTAGTAAATTAGTTATTTTTTTATATCGGTACCATCAGCTAATATTAATGTAAAATTAACAATACCTATGAGTTCGTTCTTTAAGGACTCCTTAAACTGAAATTAGCAATATAGAATAATACCGTTTATATAATAATAACATTTACCATAAATTCACGGAGGTCATTCTTTCTCTTTTCCAACTGTATAGAAAACTTCCGTTTCACTTTATTGTGAGCGTCAATGTCTCGCCGCAACAGTTCCGCCATTCGGTCTTGCTCAATTATATTTTGTTCAAATTTGTGTCTGGAAGTAATTAGTAGGTATTACAATGTAAGCCTAGATGACGATTAAATGTATTTTATATTTGATTATAATATGATGATTAGATGTATTTATATATTTGTTACAGTGCCGTAGCGTGCATTAGCGGGACTCCATATAAAAATTTGGTTGGGGTCCCTTACGAAGGGTACAGATTTCTCACAAAAAAAATGTTTGCATTAAATTAAAAAAAATATTTATTCATCATAATTGACTATCTGTCACTTTTTCCAAAATCCCTCTTTTCCTTGCCTCTTTTCAGGCAAGCAGCAAAAGTGTTTATTAATTTTTTCTTACGCACGTAGGGGGCCCCCGTAACCCTGGGGCCCCTCATAACTGATACGGCAAATGCGGCGGTAGCTACGCCCCTGATATGTTATTTGCGGAGCAAAATTAAATACGTCCTCACTTTACTTTTTACTTTACGGCCAATAAAAATAAACTTAATTTTATTTTAATTTAGTCTCGGTTTATTAACAATCAGCTCACCTCGTATTCCTCAACTCATATGTCTTATCATAAATCTCTACATCGCAGCCCTCAGGGCACACGTTTGGGTCCAAGCGTATCGGTCCTATATCGCGGCTGTCCAAGCTTCCTTCATCATCCTCTTCACTGGATGACGATGAAGATTCAGACTCCGATGATTCTTAAACAATAATATTACTTTTGAATGCACACAATATATTGTACCGAAGCCGGTTGTCAATCCAAACATAAAAATATACTTAGTTTGGCCATATATACTGTTACAATAAAAAATAAACAAAATATTACATTTGAATTTGGAATCTGTCATTTTTCTATGATTGTTCATTGATTTTTTTCATTTTGGCGCCAATACATTGTACAATATTTGCGATATTAAAATGGGATTAATGAGTGGTGATAAAGAGAACCGAATCGCTGTGATTGAACTCAACGCTTTAAACACAAAGTAGGGATGGCCAAATGCAATTTTAAAAACTCTCCATAGGCTTGGTATTATTAGTAAAATGTTTGTGTATCGGGCTATTAATAGGTACAATGAGACTTCCTCTGAAGCCACAAGAGTTATAGAGTAAACACACTTTTACACAAATTATCTTGCATTAAACCTAAAAAAATCTTTGTATTCCTGTGCTATGGGTGCAAGACAACAATACAATAAACTTAAACATATATGAATAGAAATGAACATCATGAGTCGGGATCAAAATATATACCTATCCGTTTATTGACCTACCGGGATTCGAACCCGGGTCCTCTATCTTAGTAGACAGTGTCACCAACCACTGGGATAGATGGGTAATCATAAATTGTACAACAGGAAGGAGATTTCTCTGTGACAGGATGACCCAGATACCACTAGTATCTCTCTTATAGGGCATATATATTCGAATCCCGGTAGGTGCAAGCATTTATATGATGAATATGGATGTTTGTTTCCGAGTCATGGATGTTTAAATGTATTTATGTATGTTTATATGTATATTTATATATGTTTAAGTAAGTATATTGTATTAAATATATCATTGTCTTGTAACCCATAACACAGGCTATATTTGCTTATAACTTGGGGCAAGATAATTTGTGTAAAAAGTGTGTCAATGTTATTATTATATGAGTCAATATTATATATATCACCCCGCGACGCAAAAGCAAATAAATCGCGTGATGAAGCCTACCACAAGAACTCAACCAGCAAATATGAATATATACCATCGTCATCGTGATCACGTGGCGGTCGATACTTCTTTTTGAATATTCTTCTCAAGAAATCTGCAAACTTGTTGTCCTGAACCAACTTTTTAAATTGTCTTTGCAACTCCTGACACGACACCTCCAGCTCTTCCTTCTCAGCCTGATGCTCTTCAATTCGATGCTGACACTCCGTTATTTGATCTTGAACACCTCTAACCTGAATATTTGTGAAACATTATAAACATTGTACAAACAATAGTGTGGTATTTCTAATCAGTTGGCCTCTTTGACTACTACTTTTGTTGAGTGCTTTAAGTGTCTGCCAATGGAAAAACGCGTTCCGGGTTCTTTGCCGTGGTGCATATTTTTCCATAAGTGAATATTTTCAAAATCAAATATTTTCCGTCGTGTCAAACTAAATCGCTTAAAAAGTTAAATAAAAGTAACTAATCAAATACCAAATATGTGGGTAGTTTGACATATATGGGTCCAATATTAGACAAACCCGCTAAAATATTAAAGAAAAACAATATTAATGTGTCCGAACGAATCACAATATCCATCGAATATGTAATGGCAAAGATCGATTAAATAATTCCGAAAAATATGGCGTTTATAAATTAAGTTGTGACACTTGTTGTAACGGGGTGTATATAGGTCAAACGGGTCGAAATTTCGAAATTAGATTAAACGAACATATTGCCGCATTTAGAAATAATCTTCCCGAACAATCAAACTTCGCAAAATATTTAATTGACACCGGCAACTCACTCGGAAACAATAATAATTTTAATATTTTACATACATGTGAAAAAGGATTTCGCTTGAATGTGTTAGAGTAATTAGAAATACTAAAATACAAAAATAAAATGCTTACATTGTTGAATGAGCAAACAAATTTGGTCAATTCACCATTGTTACGTATCTCTTCCGGGGGTAATACGTCAGAACAGCCGACCAATCACACCGCGTCATTTCATGGGACGAGGGTATAAAAGAGCGGTTTCCGACTCATTTAATTCAATCTCGTGCCAGAGATTGGCGAGTCAACATCTCCTGAACATGCCTGCTGTAGAGGCGAAACAGGTGTCGAATTGTTTAAAGACAAATATTGGCGGAATTAACACTAAAGAAAACTCAAAACATTTAGATAATTATGGATTTCCGCAAGTAACGCCTACTTCAATAAATTTTGGTTTTAACTTATGGTCTATCGACAAAATTTGCTAATAACTCAAATCATAAAAACAGTTAGATTTATATTTACACGAAAATGATATTAAGACAGTTGGTAGACAGTCTAGGCAAATTTCGACCTACTTGTTTATTATAACTGTAGGATGATCTTAAGGTGGGTCACGATTCAATTTTGTCGATAGTACCCATTGCTCTAAGGCCCGACTATACATATCTCTCTATAACTCGTATCGGCGGCTCATAATAATTTCTGAAGTGTTCAGGGATTCCCTCGGTGACCCAACTCTTGTCCACGGATGTTACAAATAGTGTATCAAACCTGCATTAGTTTTGCATACACCCTCTCAGCCAAGCGGTCCTCGTGGGCTTCAAATCGATTTAGGACGTTCATTTCTCTGTGCAGTTGATACAGATGCAGTTCTAACAACTGACTCTTCTCCTGCAAAGCAAAATACAACTAGCAATCATTTTAGATTCAAGAAAATTGTGTAAGTAAAAAAAAATACGGAATAAATATTTCCTTAGATAGGTATTTGATTTGGTACAATTGCAAAACTGTTATGCTCTCACTGTTGTGCTTTACCCAATCACACCCAAGCACTGTTTGTCTCCGTTGTTATATCGAAAAGTCCCCGACTTGTCCATTATTCAATGTTTGGCTCGATTACTTGGTATTACGTAGACGTCACATAATTTTATATTTTTAGAGGTTAGAAGCTCTACGATCTGTTTCCTGTTGGCCAATTCCAGTGTTGCACCACACACCACGATAATGAGGATGGTCCTCCCCCATTCACAGATTACTTCTGATTTCTGCCAGGTGCAACAAACCATTAGAACGAGCTTCCTTCCGTGGTCAATATGTTATGGTAAAATGCGTATACAATCTTTGTTGTCTTAAATGCTTGCTAGAAATTTTTAACAGAGATTGTGCTGTGTTTGTCATAATATCTTTAGTGGTATAATATGATTCAATATTTATATTGAAACTAGCTGCCCGGACAGACTTCGTTCTGTCAAAAGATAAAAATAAAATAAATGTAAAGTTTTTCGAGTCATCACGTTATTTATATTTCAACAATAAACGACAATTACTCACACAAATATGTTTTCAATTTTGTAGACTGCAATACTTTATCACCTTGATAAATTTGTATTCTAATGCTTTATGGCATACAATATTTTTTGTTTGGTTAATTGGCGCATAAACAAATAAAGCTGACGGTTTCCCAACGCGGGAGCAGGCAACATACAACTGCCCATAAGAGATGCAGGGTATTTCTATATTTACACCGCAAATACTTAAAGACTGACCCTGTGATTTATTTATGGTTAACTCTAGTTAGACTATGACAGCTGTGAAAACGTCGAAAAATAAAAATGTTTAGACCTAACCTCTATTTAGAGCAATTCACGCACAGTGTCATAATATACAAATCGCGAGTATAAGACGTAGTTTGTCACGCACACTTATCTAATATTTCTGATTAGATAAGTGTGAGTGTGAATGTGCCCTGATTTTAACAATAGTTCTCTAATAGCAAGAGACTATTAGTTATTACTAGACGTATAAATTATCAAAACAAACAAACTACAAAACATTTGTTTCGGTACCTGAACCCGTATTCTTTCTCTTTGCAGCTGTCGTAACCGAGAATCAAACTGTTGGATTGCTAGTTCCGCGTCTGCGAGAAGCACGTCTTGTTCATAAAGATGTCTAAAATAATAGAATTGTACGTAATTATTATTAACGCCAATAAACCGAGTACAGATAAACAAACTGCTTCACGGCCATCTTTAGTACAAACCTTTCGACTCGCCGTTCCCGTATTTCTACTTCTATTGGTGTAGATTCACAGTCAGGTTTACTTTTTAGGAGTTCCCATGAGGCAGCAAGGGGCTTTGACTCTATAACAAGTTAATAAACTAGACTTTACTATAACTAAACGTTGCGTAGAGACATCGCTTTATTGTGTGTCTTCTACCGCATTTATCACGGGGAGTGTTCCGAATACTTCTACCTGATTCCTGCCGCCGAATTCCACCTTCGCACGACACGCCACAAATTAGGATATCATCCTCACCATCTGGATGTGTGGCGGTCCTCCACTGTGCGCTTTTCAAAGAGCTTTCTTCCACGTGCTTCAAAGCTGTGGAATGAGCTTCCTTGTGCGGTGTTTCCGGGACGATGACATGGGTACGTTCAAAAAAAGCGCGTACACCTTCCTTAAAGGCCGGCGACGCTCCTGTGATTCCTCTGGTGCTGCAAGAGAATGTTGGCGGCGGTAATAACTTAACACCAGATGACCTATACGCTAGTTTTTTCTCCTTTTTCCATAAAAAAGGGACTTAGAACTTGGATAAGAGTGTACCATCCTATTTCCATTTAAAGGGTGTGGATACAGGTCTTGTTATAGGTCTCATTAGATATTTCATCTTTAATTAGTATTCAATAAGGAGCGGATGTAATTATTGGGGTCGCTTTACTTTACGTTGAGAACGCTTAGTCGGGCAAATTTGTTCTACGCGACCTGTTAACGTGATTTGAACGTGGGAATAAGAAAACCATGAAAAAAATAAAGTTTCATTTGTTATCAGCACCTGGAAAATGAATTATACACAAAATTCACAATTCAGGGTAAGTTTGTGACTGTATTTAACCAACCACAATTAAAAAATATTTTTATAAGTTCATATAAAAAACAATTGATAAAATATCGAATAAAAATCGAATATATGGCACAATATTGCGCAATATTATTTAACTTCCCAAGCATGGGTGGAAGTCTACGTTCTGGACTTTGTAAGACTGAAAGATTGACTCTGGTCTAGCCTGACGCTGACATAGAGTTAAGAACACGCAGTAACTAAATTTCCCATGAAAACAGTGCCAAACAAACCGAGAGATTCGTGGCCAGATGGACTTAAGATGTGCACGTAATCATATGAAATTCTTTTTTATTTATTGCTGAGCCTTCAATGAATAAATAGATGTTAGCTCCAGATTCTATCAGACCATGTTTGTTCCTTATTACCATAACAGTACGGGTCCGAGTAAGCAGTAAGAGAACTTTCGCACTACGTCCGATCAGTCTGATCCGAATCCGTGAAAACACGGTCCAAAGCAGTCGTCAAAAACAGTTGACGGAAAGAAATCGGATGACGGAAGCCGGATCTAGTGCGTAAACTGCCAGATACAGTTCTACGACTACCCTGGACCGAGTTTTCACGGATTCGGATCACGGACTCACGGAGCGCTGTAAGACTTGCGATGTACATACTGTTTATCATATCGTGTGCTCGTGCCCATAATTTCAGTCTGAATAACTAATTGTTATTAGAAGTAGAAGTAACATTGAAGACAATATTTTACCTGCTAATGGAATAAAGTTTGGAACCCTGGGTGGGCGTGTGCGTTGCTGTGGATACAACATAGACTTCCGTTTTTCCATAGTCTTGCGTCCTGATTGTCTAGGCGTCAATTGAGATATAACTGGTTTTATCTAGAAAATACACACCAATAATTGTACCCGATTATAAATGCTGATTGTGAATTATTTTGTTAAGAAGTAGACTTTTAATATATAAATATTTTCTATATGATATGCGTTATGATATATTTTTTTTACCTCCATATTTTTTTCAGGAAATTCCAAGCTTTCATCGATCTCGGGTACAGCTGGTGGATGCTTCACCATTTTCGGTGGTATTTCAACTCGTATTTCTGCTAGACGATCTCCAATAGCTTTAGTTTTTTCTATCAATTTAACCTTATGTTCCCTTAGCTCGACAACCTTTTTATTAAATTCATGCTTCAAGTCATATATCTAAAAGAAAACTAACATAGTAAAACAAAAATCAAAAAGTTGAAAACCTTTTTCTATTCAGTATGGTTAATATCGTCAAAAAATGTTTGAAATAATTTTTGCTGTCGTCTGGGTGTCACCGACAGTTTCCTGTGCAGGTCTTGCATGGAGACAGAAGAGACGGCCACACACCTCATCCTGGAGTGCCGTAGTGGCCACATGCCGAGCCAAATACCTGGGGTCACCAAGGACTCTCCCCGAGGTCATGGGTGACATCAGAGGTTTGTGTAACTTTCTTGTGGAGTTGGGATGGCAAGATTAGCAACCCAACCCTATCACACACAATAGACGCATAACAGACGTCGAGTTGCGGAAAATAGCCCGTGAACATCTATACTTTTTACTTCACAATATGAAAGAATTTTTTAACTGAATTCTATCTAATAAGTTGTTTTTCTGATTTTAGCTCGTTATATCAATGTGACAATAACCAAAGTAGCAATCGCTTTCGGACTGACCTCCTTTCTCGCCATACAAACACGCAATTGGGTGTTATGTCCAGGTGGAGCTACGTAGTCCGGTTGACTTTTTAGTATTTTGTTACCAATTGTAGCTTCTGCTTCTTTTAGGGCTTCGGCAGCTCCGGGCGGCATCGCGTTAGGATCAGGTTTTCGCGATAAATGCTCTTGCCACTGTATAGAACGTAATTGTATTGGTATCGTTAAAGTTGTAAACACTGACCCCCTTATTCATAATAGTCTGCTAACTAAAAGCATTGCTAATTCTCGTTCTGTCTTCTTCTATTGACCTAAGTCAGAATGAGAAAAAACACTCCTTAGCGGCTCTCTTAAGTTAACGGACCATTATGAATAAGGGGGTGAAGCTGTAAATTACATACTTATGGAAGCAATATTGCTAATACCGCGCGCCTTACGTAGATAAATAAAATAATTTTTATTATTTTGATATCTTCTGGAGCCGTAGTTCCCGAACGTCGAGACTCCAGTACCACCTTATTGCTGAAACATATCGATGTTAGATGTCTCCAACATGCATTGGCTGATGTTAGTATCACGAGTAATTTTCGACAAATGGCGGATGACATATAAAGTGCATATTTTATTAGGGTATCTCTCTCTTGAGAAGATCGCCGAAATTGAATAATTTTAATTTATACATGACTCTGGTTTGATCGTTTACCACCAAAAACAGGCGCATTGTCAGAATATTGGGCTCATAAGTTTTAAGTGTCATTCATTCACAGCATATGGATACTTTCAGTCGATTTGACATGAGTTGTCCGGCACCTTCAAAAAATTGCAAAAGTATACTGAGGTTATAAGCCAGCAATGCTCCTGTGACTACTTTAGTCTTACACGAGAGCGTCCTTCATCATTCACCATCGAGTCACTCATCATTTCACCTTTTCACATCAATTCAGTGGCGCCGTTACAAATACAAATAGTGCTCTGAGAGATAAGAAAAAAAAAAGTGTGTGTACTTATGTATGCACGCAAGAAGTTATACTTCTTTGGCCTAAGGAATGAAAAATCATTAAAATAATTTATTCCTCGTGCTATTCTTCGTTTTTAGAAAGAACAAATTTGAAAAAATCTTGCAAAGGTGACTTTGACAATTAATTATTAAATAATGAATACGGCTGTATGGGCTTGAACCCTTTGCCTGTCCTAATAATGGACGAAGAAACCAAAAAAAAACGAATGACGCAAACGTCAGAAAATTTTAGGAGCCAACTTCGACCCGTTACTTTTGTGTTACAGTGGTGCACGCGCATCTTGAAATTTCAATCTCATCTCATTTTTTCATAACACGCCTAGAGAAGTAGTATAACTTCAATAGTGCAAGAACACATTTTTGCGTTCTATGTAAAATACCAGTATTAAATGTTGTACAAACTTCTCAGAATAACATAATAATAATCTTATCTTTATCTAACATAAAGAACTAAAAATAAGAAAGAACATGTATTACCTCCAAAAATTGCAGATGATGTCGGTTCAATCGTTGATAGTAGTTTCGTAAGGCTTTCTTCAATGGATGCGGAGGTGTCGGCGGGAGGCCCAGAAGGAATGACGCGACTCGAGGGGCGCCCCATGATATTTTGCGAGCAGTTGCTCGTCGAGCTGTTGTTTCTGTGCGTCTTGTAGCAAAATTCAGAAATTAAATCCTAGTGGACTAACTTGTCTTCCGTAATCGGCAAGTGCCCCCGCGCCGCGTTATGCCATAGATAGGCGCGATTTTGGCGCAGCGGCCGGTCTATATATTATTTTACGTGTATTAATAGATTGCTTATAATAAGATGATATGAGAGAATGTATAATAAAACCTATTAAAACAAGCTATACGACAATATGACAAAGCGCTCTACAAAGCGCAGGTCCGGCCACACATGGAGTATTGCTGTCATCTCTGGTCTGGCGCACCCCAGTATCTCGATCCATTTGACCGCGTGCAACGTAGAGCAGCTCGAATTGTCGGGGACTCAGTGCTCTGTGAACGGCTGGATTTCTTGGCGTTGCGTAGAGACGTCGCACCATTGTGTGTCTTCTATCGCATTTATCACGGGGAGTGTTCCGAAGAGCTGTTTAACCTGATTCGTGCCACCGAATTCCACCTTCGCACGACACGCCACAAGTTAGGATTTCATCCCCACCATCTGGATGTGTGGCGGTCCTCCACAGTGCGGTTTTCAAGGAGCTTTCTCCCTCGTACTACAAAGCTATGGAATGAGCTTCCTTATGCGATGTTTCCGGGACAATACGACATGGGTACCTTCAAAAAAAGCGCGTACACCTTCCTGAAAGGCCGGCAACGCTCTTGTGATTCCTCTGGTGTTGCAAGAGAATGTGGGCGGCGGTGATCACTTAACACCAGGTGACCCGTACGCTCGTTTGTCCTCCTATTCCATTAAAAAAAAAATGAGGGTCAAAACTTAGTCAGGGCGTAGTGTGCCGTACGGCACTTTCGATTTTGGTGTATATGAAAGATCACTTCCATATTTTGGAACGTTAGATTGAAATCTATCTTAATACTCAAGAAATTAATCATACGTTCTTGGGATAACTTTTTCCTCTTCAAGAGCAAATTAAATAATTTTACCAAGACTACTGTAACCGCTACCTATTTTGTTGTTTTTAACTCTAGTATTGAAGGTATGGTAGGTATAATTAAATAATATCTCTACACGATCATATGAATATCCGTTCACAAATATAACGGTCGTAGATTTTTTTTTATGGAATAGGAGGACAAACGAGCGTACGGGTCACCTGGTATTAAGTGATCACCGCCGCCCACATTCTCTTGCAACACCAGAGGAATCACAAGAGCGTTGCCGGCCTTTAAGGAAGGTGTGCGCGCTTTTACAAGGTGTAGTTACACATTTTGACACTTTCGGCCTTACAAATAAACTTGGTATAAGGTATAAGTTTGTGTTTAACTCATTTTGTGAATAAACTGGACGGCCAGCAAACATTTTATGATAAGCGGACCAGTTATTAAGTGAGTAAAGCAGTAGATGGTCTCACTGAGTCATGCTCGTCCACTTAGACCTAACATAACAAAATATTTCTGTTTGTACTTACTTCAGTTCAATTTCAGCTAGTCCCAGTAAATTAAGATTTCTTAAGGCGGCGTGTAAATTTTACCAATAATTAGAACACCAAAAAAATTTATAAAACCTTAACTAAAGCATTGAACATAATTTTAATCATTAATATAAAAAAAACACGTTCTCTTAATGCTTCCTATATTACCTCCCACGTAATGCCGCCTCTGCCATTTTAACATGAACCTCTTCCAATTGATTATAAAAATCTTTTGATAGATTTTTTTGCCGAAGCGGCCGAATCATGACTTCGGGATCCCTGCAAATATTTCTATCGTAAAGCACTGCATATTTATAATATTAATTGTATCCAATTATATATCATTTGTAACACTTCTAAGAAGAACTTGATGCAAACACTATTATCGAATGAAACCGATAAATATAATTTCTCCCTTGGTATGGCAGTGTCTTCTTATTTAATACAAAATACCAAACCGAAGTCCTAAAGTATAAAAATGAAATAAAACTTCATAAAATTCCAGAAAATTTCGAAATCATAATATCTATTGTGTTAGCTTTATTCAAGTTGGGAAGGAAATTAATTATCGCTACAGGTTAAACAAAAACTGCGTAACCTGATTGCCTTTAATGTGAAAGGAAACACATCAAGTTGAACGATATTCCTTGAATACATTTTGTGGAGCGCCAAATCTGATGCTTCGAGCTGGTGTGCCAACTTTCGGATGGTCAATGCCTTCAGCTCGTCTAACTCCCTCTCCTGCACCATAAGCGGACGTTGGTCTAAGGTAACATCTATTTGTTGTGAGAATGGCAATGCTCGGTTGCTGCAAACAAAGAAATCCATTTAAGATTCAGGCACTTTTCAACTGTTGCTTTACTGCAACACCATGATCTTAAACATTGTTATTAAATATACATACGCTTTTATGATTTTGTTGTATTCCGCAGTTATTTCGGCCAATTGATCGCGTACCCGTTTCTTGTGAGCGTTAGCTATTGCCATCATCTTGTCATACTCTTCCTTCTGTTTCAGCTCTTCATGGGACATCAGCTCGCCATCTACAGTGCTTGGTTCCTTGACTTTTTCCACTTTCTGATGATAAAATCACTTAGTTGATAATTTTAAGTTTTTAAATAAATAATTTAATTCATTCACAACTGGTTCAAGTAACTTAAGGCCACTGGACGAGTATTTATAATGCAAACCAAACGTACAATTCAATTAATACGAAAACAAAAATACAAAGTTCTGCTCACAGTTATCTCCTGTGGAGTTAACTTCGGAAGCGAGGGTATCAGACGTTCAGGAAAGTTGACGTTGTAGGAGAATATATTCCCGTCATCACCGCATGTAAAAAATTGCCTAAAATACGAGCAATTTTATATTAGTTACCCTTAGCAAGAAGTTAAGAAAATTGAGTAATAGTTATTTATGCAACTTGTGTAATAAGGGGTATTAAAACACTCATGTGATACTATCATCACACTCGGCTTCGCCTCGTGTGATAAATCCACATTCGTGTTTTAATACCTAATTATCAACAGTTGCATACAAGACTTTATCTACAACCAGAATATGAATCATCTGAAAGATTCTGAAACAGTTAGCTTACTGCTAACATTAAAACACCAGTCCTAGTAGTAACCTAATATCATCCATTACTGATTATATACAAATAACAAAACAAAAACTAAGTATTGATATAACAATTATTTATTTTAGTAGTAATTACATTTTGTATAGTTCAATAATTAAAATCCACTCTAATATAATGTTCTTTTGCAGCGCTATTTTTTTGTAAACAAAACAATAAAAATATCTAAGAAAAATGGCGGGGATTCGAATAACCTACTTTTTTTTTACGGCGCGCGATGTTCGTGTAGTGTGGAACTCGCGTAAACTAAAATGTTCTTTTTTTGAAATTGATGATGATGAGTAATAAGAATGTGGCTGTCTGTTGAAACTCTTTGCGCATGAAGGGATCGAAAAAAAACATAGGAGTGTTGTTATGAAATTCGGTACAACATTACAACACTCGTTTGGATGATGTAATGGTTATTAGAACATTGGGTGTTTTAATGTTGGCCATAAGCTAACTGTTTCAGAATCCTTAATAGAGGATTTAAAGCATGGGTGTAGATAAACTTCAAAACAATGCTTATAATATGTAGGTACTTACTTGCAGTTACTGCTGAACTCTAGAGCTCTGATGGCTCCGGTGTACCGGTCGTGCATGGGTAGATAGTAGCTGTCGATAAAGTCTATACGAGGCACTGGTTGTGGCTGTAACGTAATTTCAATTAAAATTTAAATCGTTTCAATCAACCCTTCATGATTCTGAGTAAATCATTGTTAGGATTAAGCTGTTACCAAGTCAGCTACAGTGGTGTGATGTCGCCTCGAATCGAAAAATGTCGATTTGACATTACGGCTGTAGTTGTTGTATTCTCTATTCTACGATACGTTCAATGGTTTTCTAAAAATCGAGACCAAATAATCAAAATCAACAAATAGTATTATGTGAGTACGTGATCTTTGTATTTGCACTAAGTTTTCACACTGTTTAAATATTTTTTGTGCACATTTTTAGTTCAAGTATCACATTATGCAGTAACTATTACATACCTCTTCTTTTGCCAATCGTCTCCCTTTGAGTTTCTTGAGAAGCTTTTGTTGAGCTAACATCCAAATCTCGTAATGAGTAGCGGGATTATCTTCTTCGTCAGTAGGCATTCGAAACACACGAATATAACCGGTGTTGGTCCCAAGAATTAAATACCGATTATCACACCTTAAAAATATAAATTATATGGTTATCACGTTAAATTATACATTTGCATATTATATATTAGTCCCGTCAAATTTTGTGAGTCATTTTGTCAGTCGCGTTTTGAGAGGTACTTCTCCAATAATCCTCCTCGCTAAGCCAATTTGTGGAATCAATGACCGGCTACAGTTCTCCAGAACCAATACAGCTCAGGGATCTTCAGACATAGACCATACTCCCATTTTTAAGGCCGCTAACGCATCTCTTGATGTCCGTTTGCCCTCTTTTATAGAATAAAAAAGATCCCCTATTATTACTTACTATTATATAAAGCCCCCGTTAAACATTCCCATTACATAATAGTTATTTATGCATCTGTTGTGTTTTAATACCTAATTATCAACAGTTGCATACAATACTTTATCTACACCCATAATATGAATACTCTATAAAAGGTTCAGAAAAAGTTATCTTACTACTAACATTAAAAAAGCCAGTCATAGTAACCATAATATCATCCAAAGGAGTGCAGTATTATGAAATTCAAATTCAAATTCAAGGATTTAAAATCACTTATTGTACGTCAAAATCTACCACCCATTCAAAAGAGACTGCCTCAGACCTGAGAAGAATGGGCGCAAGAAACTCAGCGGGCTTTTTTTTTTAATATAAAATATGGATTACAATGTAATATCGTACAATAAACATTTATAATTAAAGAGCCTGAGGGTGTTCGCTTTATTCCCAGTCCGTGGTGTCATTAAGAAAATCGTTTATGCAATAATAACCTTTCCCACACAAACGTTTTTTAACTATTCTTTTAAATTTCGTAACACATTTGTTTTGTACATTTTCTGGGATCATATTGTAGAAGCATATACATCGCCCAACAAAAGACTTACTAACTCGACCCAACCGAGTAGTATGGATAACAAGTTTATGTTAGTTCCTCGTGTTAACATTATGAATGTCACAGTTTCTAGAAAATTCCTCAATGTGCTTATGAACATACAAAACATTATCAAAAATGTATTGAGAAGCAACAGTCAAAATGTTTATTTCTTTAAATTTTTCTCTAAATGATTCTTTAGGACCTAGGTTATAAATCGCGCGAATAGCCCTCTTCTGCAGCACAAAGATAGTTTTAATATCGGCCGCACTGCCCCATAACAATATACCATAGGACATAATACTATGAAAATAACTAAAGTATACTAATCTCGCCGTATCTATGTCAGTTAACCATCTAATTTTCTCAACCGCATATGCTGCAGAACTAAGCCTATTCGCCAATCCTTCAATATGGGGGCCCCACTGCAATTTGGAATCAAGAGAAATGCCAAGAAATATAGCAGATTCCACTGGTTTTAACACCTCTCATTTAATAAAATATTCGCATCTACATTTTTGACATTTGGCGCGGTGAATTTAATATATTTGGTTTTATGATTATTTAACAATAAGTTATTGGCGCTAAACCAGTACACGATGTCAGATAGAGCATTGTTTACTTCTTCGTACAAAACTTGGCTTTGTTTCACTTTGAATATAAGTGAAGTGTCATCCGCAAACAATACCACTTTTTTTTTTCTACAAGGTTAGGTAGATCATTTATATAAATTAGGAAGAGGAAGGGTCCAAGAATAGACCCTTGTCGTACCCCACAAAACCGAGAGGAGTCCCAGGAGATCTCCTGCCATTCACCTCGACCCTCTGAATCATATTATTTAAATAGAAAACGGATGATATAATTTTATACTGAATTTCATTACAACACTCGTTTGGATGATGTAATGGTTATTATCTACACCCATGCTTTAAATCCTCTATTAAAGATTCTGAAACAGTTAGCTTATTGCCAACGTTTAACACCCAATGTTCTAATAACCATTTTTTTTTCGATCCCTTCATGCGCAAAGAGTTTCAACAGACAGCCACATTCTTATTGCTCGATGCGTGGAATCTATATGAATTTCAAAAAAAAAACATTTTCACGCGCGTTCCACACTACCAGAAAGTCGCGCGCCGTAAAAAAAGTAGGTTATTCGAATCTCCGCCATTTTTCTTCGATATTTTTATTGTTTTGTTTACAAAAAATGAGCGATTCATTTTAAACGCTGCAAAAGAACATTATATTCGAGTGAATTTTAATTATTGCTAAATTATTACTAAAATAAATAATTGTTTCATTGATACTTAGTTTATTTGTATATAATCAGTAATGAATGATATAAGGTTACTACTAGGACTGGTGTTTTAATGTTAGCAGTAAGCTAACTGTTCCAGAATCTTTTAGAGAATTCATATTCTGGGTGTAGATAAAGTCTTGTATGCAACTGTTGATAATTAGGTATTAAAACACTCGTGATACTATTATCATTCGTTATAATAAATCCACATTCGTGTTTTAATACCCCTTATTACACAGTTGCATAAATAACTATTAGGGTATTGGGTGTTTTAATGTTGGCAATAAGATAACTGTTTTAGAATCTTTAATAGAGGATTAAAAGAATGGTCGTAGATAACAAATATTAATAATGAATGTATTGTTTACTTTCCTCTAAAATTCTTCACATTAATTACTATTCTGATCACCAGCTAATCTTTAACTACGTAATTATAATAAAGTTCATACACAAATCTTATTGCAGTCATGTCATCACACCAGGCGCCGGGTATTGGGGCATATTTAAATATTTTATTCTGTCCAGGTTTGATTAACAGCAACGCGCCCGTATCTCTCTGAGTTACCCAAATCCCTTCTTCACAGTATTGAGCCCAAGTAATTGTCGTTCCCAACATACTCTCACTTTCCACTAAAACATTTAATGAAGCATTACGTTCATTATCGATGTATCGTTGCTGCACTACTTATATAACAATAATCAGCAAGTTATTTTATAAGACGAGAACAGTAAACAAAATGGTAGAGCACAGCTCCTGTAACACCGACGGAACAGAGCTATATCGAGCACTATAAAAGGGCTTTTAAATCACGTTTTAACTTGAAAACGGGCACAAGCAATTCCTACTATGTTGTGCATATGAATGCGAAATAAAGCAAGTAAAATAACTCATTTTAGCACTTCTTGTAAAAGTGAGCCATTTGAACTCCCTTCTCCATTCTCATATATGTTATATTCGCGGTAGTATAATATATATAAATGTTAGTTACTAAATTGAATTTCCCCAATCCATTCTTCTTCTTCTTCGTCGCCTGTTTCTTTTTCAGCTTCTTCTTTAGCTTTAATAGCTTCTTCGTCAATGCTGGCTAAGTCTTCTTCTGTAGGAAACGGCCGATTGCGCATACTACATTAAAAGATGCAAGTATTTAGAGATACTGCAATGGTAAAAAATTGGCTAACAGACATTTGTATGTAAGCTTATTTAATTTTTGAGAAAAATATCTAAAATCTTTGAGTATAAATTCTATAATAACTACTACTAAAACATACGTTGTACTCACAAATGTTTCTTGACAAGGGTCTCTTTATAAGAGACGAAATTTAATTTGAATGTTGTTATCTCTGTGTATTTTCTTATCGGGACTTCTGGTAACACAGCTTCCATAATGAAACCAACTTGTCCGCACAGGAGAATTACGCGTTCCTGTTAAATAACAAACATTAATTACTAGATATAGAAATGTATATACACTCGAAGCTTCGTATAACGAAGAAAAAATAAATATGGAGGACAAATTTACATTTAAAGAAATTGAGCCTTTGTGAAGATTTGAAACGCGAGCTTACCTAATACATGTGGATAAACGATAATAAAATGTGAAAAGTTTCAGCACCAAAGAGATTGGCAGACCGAAAAGATGTCGCTGACGTTTGGGTGAACCGCAAGAACTAATGCCAAGAAATATAGCAGATTCCACCGGTTTTATCACCTCTCCGCTTAACAAAACACTTTTGATATTTGGTACGAAAAATTTTACATATTTCGTTTTCTTGCTACTTAACAATAGGTTATTAGCGCTAAACCAGTACACGATGTCAGATAAAATATTGTTTACTTCGTCATTAATTACTTGGTTTCTTTTCAGTTTGAATATCAGTGAAGTAACGTCCGCAAGCAATACTACCTTATGTTTTTTTTCTATAACATTAGGAAGATCATTTACATAGATAAGGAAGAGGAACGGTCCAAGGATAGACCCTTGTGGTACCCCCATACTAGGAGTCCCAGGAGGTCTTCTGCCATTCACGTCGACCTTCTGCATTCTATTGTTTAGATATGAAATCAGAAGATCGAGCGCAGTTCCGTTTAAGATAAGTTATAATAAATGAACAAACAACACTAACAACTAATACAAATGTAAAATGTAATTAATATAAATGATTTTTTTATTATGTTGTTAAGCTGGACACAATAACGATTGATTTTAACGATGATATCACAAAATCTATTTTTACTAATAGAAAACATTTACCAATGCCAGTCAAATCAATTTTGTTACTCACTTCCTCCGGTTTCCAAGTCATGTAAGCTATGTTATTAGGCGTCTCTATAAATCCCAGCCGGTGCAATGTTAATGGCGTGCCCAATTCCAAAGAATACATAAATATTGTTGAATCTTCTCCACAAGTAACCAGCAGGGTACGTTGTGTGTTTATCGATATTTGCGTGAGCGACTTTGAATGGGGCTTGTAGAGCTAAAATCCGAAACACAAACAACACCATTACGATTTGCGGACAGTATGTCTTCTTAAAGCAAGATATTTCTCTCTTTTCGTTTCTGTGCTGTCATAGTCTATGTTATCATTCTATATTATACCAATAAATGTGAAGCCGGTTTTTTTCTTCGGCATTATCTGGTGCCTATGTGGAGAAATACTTCGAAAAGTGCAATAGATAAAGTATTTTTTCTAGTTCCAAGAGACTCTATTATTCGAGCAGAATAGCGTAAATCAATGAGAAGGGATAAAGTATCTCCAACTTGTTTAAATTGTTATGGAGATAATTTTGAAGTGAATTTAATGAATATGTTATTATTTTATAATTTAGTTTATAATTTTATTTTATTTTTTTTTAATTTAACAGAACCATAGCATTGATATGATTATCAATGTTGAGGTATATCATATTATCGTTGAGATTTTTACCAAAAAACATTGGATGTAGTAATTCCAATGATATTACATTGTTAAAAATGAAATATACTTTCCTATTATTTTCTAAATAAATCAATAATTCATGGTCTTAACTTAACTGCAGTTTTGGATAAAATTCTATTTAAGTTCTACAAATTAATACAACATAATGTGAATTGAAAATCTTAAAAATTAAATAGCTTTCACTCCTTTATATTCAGCAATTTTATAGATTATTTAATAATAAGAAACAAACATAAAATTTTAATAATAATAACAATTTTGACTGACTTTACAGTGTACAATTTAAAAGTACCGCAAGACGCAGTGTTGGTAGGCCCCCCACAAGATGGACCGACGATCTGGTCAAGATCGCCGGAATAGGTTGGATGAGGGCAGCGCAAGACCGATGGATCTAAAACAATGACGTATTTAATACTATATAGTTACTCAACATACATAAATACTTATAAAGATCCATAAGTGGGAAATAAACATCCAAGTTTATCATATAAATTTGCAATTGCAATCAATAATAATAAAGAAAAAAAATTTAAGCCATAAACCGACGACTACAGGACTACCACCATTTTTTTACAAATATAATAAAAAAACAAACAAATAATGTAGGAAGTATACCAAAAGTTAACCAAATTCAACAGATCCTTACCAGCTGAAGCAGCGTTGCTACTGGTATAGTAGATTCAGTAATTCAAATTATTTAAATATTTAAAGTGACGATTCAAAAGCTGACCCAGCAAACGTTGTATTGCCATATAAAGGAAAAAAAATTAGTAATTAAAATTTTTAGGGTATAAAAAATAGATGACGACCTATTCTCAGACCTACCAAATATATCGTACATAAAATTTATCATACTACAATAATCATTATATTCGGTTGCCATCTTGCAACTCTATTTTGTATCTGTGGATGGAATAATATTAAAATCGCGATACAAAAAAGGTGTTGATCGTAGACGGGTGAAAATTTGAAGTATTACATTACATTACATTTGTATGTATTTTTTAATGCTGAATCAAAAATATAGAAAAAAAAATATATTTAGGGGTGGGTGACCCTTATCATTTAGGAGTATGAAAAATAGATATTGGCCGATTCTCAGACCTACCCGATATGCACACAAATTTTCAAACATATTGGTTTAGCTGTTTCGGAGGCGTTTGGTAACAAACACCGGGACACAAGAATTTTGTGTTATAAACTTACACCTATTAAATCCAGTACATCCGCATGGATCGAATCATCGCTGTGCACTGTGAGAGCAGAGTGTACTCGTATTTCTATCAGAGTTGATTGAGCCAGTAGTCGTTCAGGGTGGACCAGCAGTATACGCATGATACCATCTTCAAACCCAACTATAAGAATGCGGGAAGTTTCATCAACCTGAAATAGTACCCACAATTACCTTGAAAATTTCTTCCACAGATTCGCCTTATGTAAAACTAGCCGTACCCGCCCGCTTCGCGTTTTAAACGGAACGTTGAAATTCGAAAAATAAATTGCCATACACCATCTAAGATAAATTTCGCATCGAGTGGTGGTAGTTTCATGTCGATACGATCAGTGGTTTAGGCGTGATTGAGCCTCAAATAAAGACCATTTTCATTATATACAGGGTGTCCCAAAGTTATGGGACATGAAGGGAAAGTACCTTAAATATCGAAGATAGGCTATTGTACTGAAAGAAGTCTTTATGTTATTTTTAAAAGTTAGTACTTCTGCATTCAAAGATTTTCTAAAAATTACTTGCCTCGTCTGGGAATCGAAGCGACTGAAATGTAAAAAAAACGCCCCTACTTTTATAATGCCAATCGAAAGAATGGCCAAAAACTAATAACTCTTCTTAAGTAACATTGTATTTTAAAAGAAAGGAACAACGTAAAATGAATGTTTTCCTACTTGGATTGGTACGAATGGACCGATTAGATGGCCGGCCAGATCCCCGGACCTTACACCATTAGATTTCTTCTTTTGGGGATATGTGAAAGTTATGCTATAAAAAAAACGATACGAGAACGTGGGCGAGTTACAAACAGAATTGTGCCATATGATATCGAGTATTCACCATAAAATGTATTCTTTCAGTAAAAGCCTTTCTTCGATATTTAAGGTACTTTCCCTTCATGTCCCATAACTTTGGGACACCCTGTATATATAGAATATACAAGATAGACCGTCTTTAAGAACTAACAACGGAATTCTTTTGGATGTAGACAGTATGGGCTACGACGGTCTTTGCCATGAGGTACCAGGAGTTGATCCAAAACCATTACACTAACGGCTGGATGTCTGTTGTTCTTCTACAATACGGTTGTAAAGAACCTCTCCTCCTCGTCAATACGACGTGAGTTTCTTCAAAAATAGCATCTCTATTACTTCTTTAATGTATCAAGAGAGTATGGGTATCGGAGACATCTACTACTCAACGGCCTACTCATTGGGTGCCCTACTCCATTAAAAAATATAAAACTTTTAACATCAGTACGTACTCTTGCCGGCTAGATTATGGGTACCACAACGGCGCCTATTTCTGCGGTGAAGCAGTAATGTGTAAACATTATTGTGTTTCGGTCTGGACGCCGTAGCTAGTGAAATCACTAGGAAAATGAGACTTAACATCTTATGTCTCAAGGTGACGAGCGCTATTGTAGCGGCGCTCAGAATTTTTGGGTTTTTCAAGAATCCTGAGCTGCATTGTAATGTGCAAGGCGTATTAATTATCATCAGCTAAAGTCCTGCTCGTCTCGCCCCTTATCTTCATAAAAAACAGTGTAGTAAAGACGAACAAAATACAGCCTCACATCTATCGGTGGATACAACAAGCACGTTACAGCTGCTTGGAACTGATATCTGGCCAGCAGAGCGTGTGTCCCGGTGTGGTAGGCTTGAAGTGCGCCGTCCCTCCCCCCCGTGATGATCACGGGGTGAGTGCGTAGTGCGGCCAGGGCGACGACCCCGCCAGCGTGACACGTCATCACTTTACGGTGGCTGCATTCAATCTTATCTAATTCCAACTCAGCAACCCACAGTCCTCCGTTACCGTCCTGAAAATAAAAAAAGTATGTGTCTACTTACGTATGCACGCAAGAAGTTATACTTCTTCGGCCTAACAAAGCAAAAATCCTTAAAATTATTTATTTTTACGTTTGCAGAAAGAACAATATTGTAAAAATCTTGCAACGGTGGCTTTGACAGTTAATTATTAAATAACGAATACGGCTGTACGGGCTTGAACTCTTTGCTTATCCTAATAATGGATGAAGAAACCAATAAAAAAATATAACGAATGTCGCACACGTCAGAATATTAAGGAACCAACTTCAACCTGTTACTTTTGGGTTACAGTGATGAGCGCGCGTCTTAAAATTTTACTGTCATCATTAGTTCATAACGCGCCTAAAGAAGTATAATTATAGGCGTTCAGCAATGTTAAAGTTACCGACAACCTTTTTTTTTTTATGGAATAGGAGGACAAACGAGCGTACGTTGTTAAGTGATCACCGCCGCCCACACTCTCTTGCAACATCAGAGGAATCACAGGAGCGTTGCCGGCCTTTAAGGAAGGTGAATGCGCTTTTTTTGAAGGTACCCATGTCGTATCGTCCCGGAAACACCGCACAAGGTAGTTCATTCCACAGCTTTGTAGTACGTGGAAGAAAGCTCCTTGTAAACCGCACTGTGGAGGACCGCCACACATCCAGATGGTGAGGATGATATCCTAACTTGTGGCGTGTCGTGCGAAGGTGGAAGTCAGCGGCAGGAATTAGGTAAAAACAGCTCTTCGGAACACTCCCCGTGATAAATGCGGTAGAAGACACACAATGAAGCGACGTCTCTACGCAACGCCAAGTGATCCAGCCATTCACAGAGGACTGGGTCCCCGACAATTCGAGCTGCTCTGCGTTGCACGCGGTCAAATGGATCGAGCTGATACTGGGGTGCGCCAGACCAGAGATCACAGCAATACTCCATGTGTGGCTGGACCTGCGCTTTGTACAGCGCTAGAATGTGGGCCGGCTTGAAATATTGCCGTGCTCTATTAATGACGCCCAGTTTCTTTGAAGCCAATTTGGCTTTACCCTCCAAATGGCCACGGAATTGGCAATCGCTCGAGATTTCAAGATCCAGTATTACGATACTAGGCGAGGCTTTTAGGGAAGTGTTGTCGAAGAGCGGTGATGCGACAAATGGGGTTTTTTAGTGGTAAACGCGCAAACTTGAGTCATCTGGGGGTTAAATTGGACAACGGAATGGGGTAACCATTCCGCAACCTTCTCAAGAGAGGACTCGATAGAAGACACAAGTTTCCCCGGCACTGGTCGAAGATTTCCCGAGAGAGACGTGCATGGCCCGTGTATACGGCATCACCAGTGCTGTCATCTGCATAGCAATGAATGTTGGAGGTGTCCAACATATCATTGATATGCAGAAGAAACAGCGTAGGAGATAGCACACAGCCTTGGGGCACACCAGCATTCACGGGCTTCGGGTTCGAGCAATGTCCGTCGACAACGACCTGTATGCTGCGCCCAGTGAGGAAGCTGGAGGTCCACTTGCACAAGCTCTCGGGAAGCCCAAATGATGGAAGTTTTGAGAGGAGCGTCTTGTGCCATACACGATCAAAGGCCTTCGCTATATCCAGGCTAACTGCCAGGCCTTCCCCCTTGCTTTCAATAGCCGCAGCCCATCTATGTGTTAGGTATACCAGAAGATCACCTGCCGACCGACCATGGTGAAAGCCGTATTGTCGGTCGTTGATCAACTGGTGACCCTCTAGGTATACCAAGAGCTGACGGCTACTTATGCTCTCCATGATTTTCGAGAGCAGGGAGGTAATAGCAATAGGCCTGTAGTTTGCCGGATCCGAACTGTCTCCTCTTTTTTGGATCGGATGGACAAGGGCTGACTTCCATGAGTCAGGGACTACGCCTTTGGAATAAGAGTGCTGGAATAAACGCGTTAGCACTGGCGTCAACTCAGGGGCACACGTTCTAAGCACGATTGGAGAAATGCCATTCGGCCCGCTCGACTTCCTGACGTCCAACGAAAACAGAGCTCGCCTAACAGTTTTCTGTCTGAACTGTACTTCGGGCATAGAGCTCTGACACCGCGGGATGGTCGGCGGTGTTTTTCCGTTGTCGTCAAGAGTCGAGTTGGAGGCGAAAAGAGCGCACAGGAGATCGGCTTTCTCTTTTGCCGTATGGGCCAGGGTGTCATTCCTCATGTGCAACGGCGGCATGGACGGCTGGCTGAAGTTACCAAGAGCAGTTTTCGACAACGACCAGAACTTGCGTGTTCCGGTCGGGTAACTGGAAAGCTGCTCGCCGATTTGACGACGTGTTTTGACTTTGCACGGGCGATTTGCCGCTTAAAAAATCTGGAAGCACGGTTGTATTTCCTCTGAAGAACTATGCAGTTCGGATCCTTTGTGCCCAGCGCCGCAACCCAAGTTCGATACGCCTGTTTTTTGCAGTCAGATGCTGCTTTAACTGACGCATCGAACCAGGGCTGTGATCTGCCACCGATCGGTACTACATGGCTTGGTATAAAAATATCCATGCCCTGTAGTATCACATCGGCTACTGCAACAGCGCAGGCACTAGGATCATCGGAAGGGAAACAAACCCTGCTCTAAGGGTAGGATGCAAAAAAGGAACGCATCTTATCCCAATCTGCTGACTTGTAGTGCCAAACGCGGCGGGTCGCTGGTGGTCTGCGACGTGGGCGTCGGATAGGCACTACACTCCTGACCAGGCAATGGTCGGACGTTCCGAGAGGGGCGTCGACAATGACCTGGTAACCATCGGGATGTGTAGTCAGCAGAAGATCTAATAAGGACGGCATGTGGCTATCCACATCCGGGAGCCGCGTTGGCGACTCAACCAATTGGGACAGACCGTACGCCAATGCAAAATTATGCACAGTTCGCCCTGCGTAGTCTGTGGTACGTGATCCAAGCCATTCGGCATTGTGCCCGTTGAAATCACCCAAGACTACGATTTCAGCGGAGGGGATCTGTGCAAGCACGTCGTGAATTGCCGCTTGAACGCAGTCCATGAGATGATCGGTTTCTGCGTTACCACTATGGGACCTGTAGACACACGCATAGATGCAGACGCGGTCCTCTAAATCTACGCGGAGCCAGAAAGTGGACAGGTCTCTACCCTCAAAATTGCCGAGACGGCGACAGCAGATATCCTCCCTAACGTACACACATACCCCGGCATGAGGCAAAAAGTTGTGCTCAATTTCGTACTCGGGGTACTTTAAATATGACGTATCGCTAGGTCGAGATATTTGCGTCTCCGTAAGGAAACACAAGGCCGGCTTCTCCGTCTCAAGGTGGTGGTGGACGGCGTTTAAGTTGGAGTGAATTCCCCTGATTTGCAAAAGTCCACGTTGAGTGTGGAGCGGGGTGCCGTGGTGTTACTGCCTCGTTTGTCCTTGGTCATGCGTGGTACTGTGCCCTCCCCAGAATACGAAGGGCAGCACGAGCTAGAGTGCTCGGGGAGGGATTCTCCGACTCTGGTAGAGCCGGTACCCTCCTGGGGTACTATCTCTTTAGGGACCGCTTTCATAATCTTTGTTGGGGTAGGGGGGGGGGGAATGGCCTCTGGTCCTCGACACTAACCTATACGAAACATAGCGGCACTAGGCCGTTATTTCACGCCGGTATTCTGTGCGAGTCTGGCCCGATTGTGCTGACGTCAAAAGACGGCTGCATGACTCTCCCACTTCTAAAAAGCCCTTAGTCGCCTCTTACGACACCCATGGGCCTGGGACTCCCCTATTCTTTTTATGCCCCGGGGAAAGCACAGGGCAACCTTGTTTTTAAGAGATGTTTTCGGGTGCTAAGAGTATTTACCGTCAAGTGACCTGCAGGTTCTTTTCTTTAAAAAAAACACTAGATTTAAATATTTGTTAAATCAGAGATCTCGTCACCGGCTCAAACTTTCAAAAAAGGCCAGCAACGCTCCTGTGATTCCTCTGGTGTTGCAAGAGAATGTGGGCGGCGGTGATCACTTAACATGAGGTGACCCGTTCGCTCGTTTGTCTTCCTCTTCCATAAAAAAATGGAATCACTAAGCCAATGTCGTCATGCTCGCTTAAATATGCTGCTTGTGGTGGCGCCGTAGGACGGTCGCCCTTTTGGTAAAATATGGCCGAGGGAGGCGATGGCTGGCCCATGCGTCATCCACGTGAACGAGCGCTACTTGTAGTCATGATCCTGTTAGCAGAAACTCTGCTTCAAGTTTTTAAATTAAAGTGATTATATTTTTTACAATCTAAAAACATGCTCGCAAAATAACTTTTTATTATTATTATTAATTAATTAATGGACAACTTATTCTAAAATCGTGATAAAAATTTTACCACGGATTATTGTTCATTGAAGGCATTACCTGGCACCTGAATTTTTAAAATTGTTTATTTTCATATATTTTAATAAGTTAAAATAATATTTATTCATTAGTAGATTCAACCCTCTGGGAAAATTATAAGTATTGGTCCTACAGTTCCGAGAGTGGGACTATTTTTAGGAATAGTGTTTGAGATATTGACGAAAAATAAACCCCCCTTTTTTCCCTTAATTGATTATAACTATTGCAATTTTTGCGAGCAGCTGTAGCATTTTCTCAAAAACTATCTACATGCCATTCCGAATAGAATGACACCTCAATAATAATTTTCGGAAATTATGACCTAACTAGCTGTTTAACAAACGTTGTTTTGCCATATAAAGTATAATTCACGCGATAGTTTTATAAATAATAGCCTATGTGTTATTCTGGTGTGTAAGGTATATTATTGTAAAGTTTCATCAAAATCCATTCAGTAGTTTTTGCTTTAAAGAAATTCAAACATACATCCAGACATACAAACTTTCACATTTATAATATTAATAGGATAATAGGATAAGCACTTGTTGACTATACTATACTCGTGTAAGTATTTGTCTTTGAGTATTTGACATTTGAGTATTTTTGTTGCGTCACTTTACTTAAACTATAGTTGAAATTATTTGTAAAACGATGAAACTGTAAATGTTGATTTAAAACAGTGGCAATGAGTTTCTTACCATTTCTTCTCATGCAAGTTTAACCTTTTTCGAAGTGGTGCTAAATGTAAAAAGAAAACTTGACATTCATAAGTGTCATTTCCTCGACCTACATGAATCACTTTATTTTGATTTGATTTGAATGCAAAAGATAATTCATAAAGAAAGGTTCGAGAAAATTAAATTCAAGAAGATAGGCGGGTACAAATGATTTTTATTCGTATTTACGGTTTTGTGATTTTGATAGGTTTTAAAAAGAGTTTTACTCTTAGTCAAAATATTTTTAAAGACTATACATTCTACGAGGAGTGATATTATTATGAGCTGGTAGTGTATTAAGTATTCATATAAATATTATGTTTAAAGTTTAATTACTGAAATATGCAGTGAAACCTATTGAAGTACATATTATAATAATTATCTAAAGTAAAGCTTACGTAGTTACTAACGGCCGTTCCCAATATTCAGTCTATCTCCGGTTGTGGCCTACTTGAGATAAAAAATCGTAACTATCGTTGAATTTTCTGTCCCAATAAACTTATCGACGGTAACTCACCTTACCCGTACACGCTGTCTGTCAATGGGACGACGTATAGCTTACCAGCGATAGAAGTTTGTATGGAAATTGCAATTCACGCGACCCAATATAAGGCGATAAGGTTGACTTATCGGGTATATTGGGACAGCTACAGATTATTGACAGCTAATTACTGACAGTAGAAGGTAGAAATTTATTTCTATTTGTAGATAGTATATTGGGAACGGCCGTAAGAGTATGTGAACTTACCTGGACGTACCAAAACATGTCTTTCTGATGTTTTATACACATTATTTGACACCCAGGAACCTGAAAAAAGCTATTAATCAAATCTTCGATATTCATAGAAAATTATGTTTTATTCAAGTATAACCTTTACTGGAGTAATGTAACTTATATTATACTCTCCTGACATAAATACTGGAAGTCATCTATAGTTCACTTTTGATAATGTATTTCCATTTCGTTAACAGTTCTAAGTGTGTTGTTTACCAGTGGGATCCTGCATAGGATGCCAGCTAGATTATTTGTACCACAACATGGCCTATTTCTGCCGTGAAGCAGCAATGTGTAAGCATTATTGTGCTTCGGTCTGAAGGGCGCCGTAGCTAGTGAAATTACTGGGCAAATGAGACTGAACATCTTATGTCACAACGTGACGAGCGCAATTGTAGTGCAGCTCAGAATTTTTTGGTTTTTCAAGCATCCTGAGCGGCACTGCATTGTAATGGGCAGAGCGTATCATTTACCATCAGCTGAATGTCATGCTGGTCTCGTCCCTTATTTTCATAAAAAAGTACTATCAGTGACAAGTCCGTCAAAATCAATCTAATAGTTTCACTGATCAGCCGAAATAGACATATATATAAAAAAGTGAATTGGCTATTCTGTTAAAAGCACTGAGAAAATATTCATACACATTTAGAATACATAACATTATCTCTGTTATTATGATTCAATAAAAATATGTGTGTACCACACCAAAGTACACAAGTAAGAAATGAAACTTCTCTATGACATATAACTTTTCTACTATTTACAACTTCACAGAAAATTAAGAAAAAAGTATTTCCTTATTTAATTAAAACTATTTTACTATTATACACATTCCTACAAATAAGTCTTTTTTATCACTTTAAAACTAATATATTATTCTTTACGTCACTATACTGAACTTTGATAAAAAAAACAAGATGGCGCGTAACCTAAAACCGTGACGACATTGCTATGAAATTTCTCTCATACGTCGGAAAAGAAGTTTCACTTCAAAAACTACATTCTATTTTAAATAGACAGTAGCTAACACATAGATGGGAGGCGACTATTGAAAGCAAGGGGAAGGCCTGGCAGTTAGCCTGGATATAGCGAAGGCCTTTGATCGTGTATGGCACAAGGCGCTCCTCTCAAAACTTCCATCATTTGGGCTTCCCGAGAGCTTAAGCAAGTGGACCTCCAGCTTCCTCACTGGGCGCAGCATACAGGTCGCTGTCGACGGTTATTGCTCGAACCCGAAGCCCGTGAACGCTGGAGTGCCCCAAGGCTGTGTGCTATCTCCCACACTGTTTTTTCTGCATATCAATGATATGTTGAACACCTCTAGCATACATTGCTATGCAGACGACAGCACGGGCAATGACATATACACGGGCCATTCAAGTTTCTCTAGGAAAATCGTAGACCAGTGCGGGGGAAACTTGTGTCTTCTATCGAATCCTCTCTTGAGAAGATCGCGGAATGGGGAAAATTGAACCTTGTCCAATGTAACCCCTAGAAGACTGCGCGTTTACCACAAAAAAAAAACCATTTGTCGTATCACCGCTCTTCGACAACACTTCCCTTATAGCCTCGCCCAGTATCGGAATTCTGGGTCTCGATATCTCGAGCGATTGCTAATTCCGCGGCCATTTGGAGAATAAAGCCAAATTGACTTTGAAAAAACTGGGCGTCATAAATAGATCACGGCAATACTTCAAACCGGCCCACAATCTAGCGCTGTACAAAGCGCAGGTCCGGCGCACCCCAGTATCAGCTCGATCCATTTGACTGCGTGCAACGCAAAGCAGCTGGAATTGACGGGGACCCAGTGCTCTGTGAACGGCTGGATCACTTGGCGTTGCGTAGAGACATCGTTTCATTGTGTGTTCTCTACGCATTTATCATGGGGGGTGTTCCGAAGTGATGAAGGTGAAACAGCTTTCACCTGATTCCTGCCGCCGAATTCCACCTTCGCACGACACGCCACAAGTGAGGGTATCATCCCCACCATCTGGATATGTGGCAGTCCTCTACAGTGCGGTTTTCAAGGAGCTTTCTTTCACGTACTACAAACCTGCGGAATGAACTTACTTGTGCGGTGTTTCTGGAACGATACGACATGGGTACCTTCAAAAAAGCGCGTACACCTTCCTTCAAGGCCGGCAACACTCCTGTGATTCTTCTGGTATTGCAAAAGATTGTGGGCGGCGGTGATCACTTAACACCAGGTGACCCGTACGCTCGCTTGTCCTCCTTTTCCATAAAAAAAAAGAATCTTCATAATGAGGAATTGGTAAATAAATACGCAAGTTTCGGCAACTGGGTTCAGTTCGACGAAAGGGTCGTCCTCGGGCGGGTCAGCCTGGTCCACGGTATCCCAGTACCAGGCTCGCACGCAGCCGTCCCTCGCCACGGTGGTCACCTCGTCACCCGCCTCACTCAACATAAATTGCACCTGAGAGTCAAATTATTTCCCATCATGTTGCCGTGTTAGCGAACAATCCTTCCTTACTCATTTTAATTACTAGTATACAGGATGGTTTTTGGAGAAGGGCAGTGATAGCCAAGTCGGAAACTACGAGACTTAGAGGAAAGTCGTGAAAGGAGTCATGCCCTCGATTTGTAAGAAACCAATAACTGAATATTTACTTTTTTTAAATTTCTTTAACATTTGAAGGGAATGGACCCGAATGATTTTCCAAAAAAATTACATCCTGTATTATTGAACCAACCAAGACTCTGTTGCTGATAAGGATCAAACTTTGGAAAGATATTTATTAATAAAAATGAAAGGAAATACATTTTTTTTGTTTTCTTCTCAAAACGCCATCCTGTATACATAAAATATACAAAGAAAAGCAAAGTATTTTACTGATTCTTCTGGATTGGACCACAGGTGACGAGGTATTATTTTAATGATGTTCCAAATATTATATTCTAAATTTATTAAATTCTAAAAAAAAAAAATGAATGGCTCTAGGTAAAACGTAGGTAGCGGATGTAAGCAGTGAGTGCTATTTGTTTACGTAGGAGTTTTTTCCATTTACACTGTCCCTTTCAGTATATCCCTTGCTAACTGCAGAAGAATCAATGGATCATTTTCTTCTTCCATTACATTCTTGTAATAAACTCTCAACAAAAAGACATTCATAAATAATATAATATACAAAAAATAATAATTGTAATATTAAAACTTTTTGGGAGCCGTCGTTTGTAAATTTGTATAAATATGGTTTTGTTTTGGTGTCTGTATGTTTTTTATTATTTTATGTATAAATAATTGATATCATCAATGTGACTATACATTATAATAAATTTTAAATTACTTTTTTATAAAATCAATGACACATTATTTACCTACTTTCAATGCAGTTTTACTACTTTATAGCTTTTACTACATGAACTCATGAATGAATCGTAATTTAGGTATAAATCACAGTGCACGGAAAAAAAATCATATCTGATGCATTAACTGTATTTTTTCTATACAAATACGAAGCAATTAGAAAATTAGAGTTATCTCTTTTTCGCTTGCGATAATTGCAATTACTATCCTTCTTTGACGTGTAATCGTAATGCAGTGTGCTATTGCAATGTTAAATTATTCATGTGTGCGTTAGTGTATCATTTTCAAACACCGAATGTTGTCTACAAGAAACGGGTCTTCTGGTAAAAGCACCGAAATTCATCGCCAAGCACGAGAAATGGCGAAAAATATTTTAGACACGTGTGTTAAATAAAAGCAGAACAAAAATTTAAAATTTAATTATTTCCTTAAAATGGTAAACTTGAAGCAATGTTTAAATTTATCGACACATTATATAAGAAAGTTATAAAAATAATGCAGGCATGTTCCAAGCAAACTTCCCTATATATTATTATACTCTTTGAAGCAAACTAATCGAGTAGAAACTTAAATTATGACACAGAGTGTTAATTGATGAGAAATAGTAATAAGTGATAGCACATAGAATTAAATGATGACACAGAGTGTTAAATGATGACACAAAGTATTCAAAGCATAATACCCACCACTGGAGCCTTGTGGCATGTTTTCCTGCCTCGTTGAGTTACTTCTAACTTAACAAGGCCAGCCTCCCAAACTAGAATATTACCCCATTCGCATCCGGACAGCACCTATTCAATCACATTCATATGCTTTATTATTACATTTTTATCTATTTTAATATATTAAGTTGTTCTAACGCCGTTCGGGCGACAGACTTAAGGCCGTTTTTAAAAACCTATCTCTAGTTACGGATAGACTGCTTTCCCCGTTTAATGGCAAAATCTTATCTATCCATGGTAAAAATCAGTGTTGTGCTCAAGTAGGGACACAACTGTAACTGCGTAGACTCCAGTTTTGGAAGACCAGTGCCACACAGATCATTAGTATTGGTTTTTTTTATTTTCTATTTAAGATTAAGTTTATATTTTATTTTGTGTGAATGTTTAGTAAGTATTTCTTCCAAAATAAATTCATTTTCATTTTAAATATACAGGTAATATATACAGTATTACAGGTACTTAGAATTCAAAGCTTTTCAAAGTTTTAGCTGCGCATTCAAAGCTCAAAAGGGCAGGTAAGGCTAATAGTTTAGATCTAATAATTAATTACTGAGGTCATAAAAACATAAAAAGTTAAGGTTATCATGTTGGTAGATTAAGTGAATTGAATACCTTCTCATCAGGCATGGGATAGATTCCAAGAACATCACAAATGTCAGTTTTACCAAACCGTCCGAGTTCTCCTTTTAGTTTTAAACCGGTGAAAGTGTGCGCCATTTTCCAAAATTTTATATGAGCGGCCCCTGAAATCCCAAAAACATTGTATTAAATTTATTTAACCACGTTTTTTTTAGTACCAAGTGCGTGATATTTACTAAGATTCGACGAGTTTTGTTTGCAAACAATATTTTATGTAAATGTGATGTTTGAATACATATCCAGATGGTGGGGATGTTATTGTAATTTGTGGAGTGTCGTGCGAAGGTAGAATTTGGCGGCAGTAATCAGGTCAAACAGTTCTTCGGAACACTCCCCGTGATAAATGCGGTAGAAAACGCACAATGAAGCGATGTCTCTTCGGCAAGTGATCCATCCGTTCACAGAGCACTAGATTCCGACTATTCGAGCTGTTCGGCGTTGCACGCGGTCAAATGGATAGAGCTGATACTGAGTCAGATCAGAGATGACAGTAATACTCCATATTTGGCCGGACCTGCGCTTTGTACAGCGCTAGAATATCGGCCGGCTTGAAGTATGCCGTGCTCTATTTATGACGTCCAGTTTCTTCGTAGTCAATTTGGCTTTGCCTTACAAATGAACGCGATTTCTCAAGATTCAATGGGCAATCGTTCGAGAATCAGTATTCTGATAATAAATAATAATAAACTCCATTAGCAACATAATTACACTACTAAACATAGGTCATAATTTATAACATAAAAAGGAACCTTTAAGAAAATACGTAACTTTAACATAATATTATATAACAATAATAAAGAAAAATAATATATATATACTAGCTGACCCAAGTAATAAAAAAAATTTGGGGCGTAAAAAGTAGATGCAACCGATTCTCAGACCTACCAAATTTATCGTACTACAGTAATTATTGTAAGTATTGATCCATTGCCATCTTGCATAAAGAATCGCGATACAAAAATAGGGGTTGATCGTAGAGGGTTGAAAATTTAGGGTTGTATGTATTTTTTAATGTTGTATTAAAAATATATATATATAATTACGTTCAAAAAAATATAAAATAAATTTTGGGGTGGATGCCCTTAACGTTTAGGGGAATGAAAAATAGCAAGTAGCCGATTCTCAGACCTACTGAATATGCATATAAAATTTCGTAAAAATCAGTAAAGCTGTTTCGGAGGAGTAAGGTAACTAACACTGTGATTCGAGAATATCTCTCTCTCTCTTTATATATATAAAACAAAGTCGAGTTAGTTACACCGTTTATAACTCAAAAACGGCTAGACCAATTTTTCTGTTGTTAGATTTTTTGGATTTCTCTTAGTCTGGAATAGGATAATAAGTAATAAAATATCAAAAAAATCACGAAAAAATCTATATATATAAAAGAAAGTCGTGTTAGTTACACTATTTATAACTCAAGAACGACTTTACCGATATGGTTGAAAATTGGTGAGGAGGTAGCTTAGAGCCAGGAGACGGACATAGGATATAATAAGTCATAAAATATCAAAAAAATTACGAAAAAATATTATTATAAAAAAAAATATTTTCTGATACATTTTGTATGGATTGACATTTTGATGACATCTCGAGAATAGAAAGAATTCATTAAAGTTTTTTGTTAGTTTCACGCTACATGAGTTATAAAATACAGCTGACAGTGCACGTCATGTTATTCAAGTTGACTAGTTGGTGTGTTTGTTTCGAGTTTCTATTAGCTTATTGTGCCGATATTATCATTAACAATGTCACGACCAAGACGATCAAATTATTCCCGACGAAGACGTAATGCAACTAGGATACGAAATATTGCGAATGAAAGGACTGAAGAAGAACAAGAAATTGCAGGTGAAAAAAACCGCGTTAGTATGGATCGACTTGGTGCTATGAATCACAAGAGCAATGCGAGGCAGCCCGTAAAACGGATCGGCTGGCAATACGAAATCGTCCAGTAAAACCTCAGAGATCAACAACTAGATAATTTTCGACGCACAAGAAGATTTTTTTTATGGAAAAGGAGGACAAACGAGCGTACGGGTCACCTGGTGTTAAGTGATAAGCGCCGCCCACATTCTTTTGCAACACCAGAGGAATCACAAATTTATGAAGTACTGATTTGAATCGAGGAGCATTTCGATACGATTGCAGTACTTATTATTGTTTGGGAGTGGGAAACTACCGAATCACGATATTTTCTAGCACACACTCACAAATACAATGTTCGGTTCTAAATGACCTCATTTGGGGCAGACATTATCTAAGAACGAGGACATTCAAGGTATTTATTTATTTATATACTTACACACAATACAGTAGAAGAATAACATACTTACTATACTTATTCCTGTGTATTATGTATGCTAATTCTAAAAAAGTGTTTACAAATCAGTAATACGGACTTTGCTTTTGATATTGTAGATATAAGGACAGATTCACCATCGGATTGGATCATTGCAACCTCTCGAAGATGCACAGCATAATTTTTTACAATTATACTTCATGGGCAACATGGAGGAATAACTTGATCGATGTCAAGAGATCAATGCAGCAATGATAATAGCAATTCTTCAAGATCTGCAGCAACTACTTCATGAACATTTTGCATGTCGAGTTAGCCCGCAAATCTTTCCTTTCCGATCCGTCTTGAATTTGCCCTGACCATTTAAATCTTAAGCCCAACCCTTGAAAGTTTGTGGTCTGAATCTAGAATCTATTTCCTATGTTCAATTAATTATAAGTGGCATGTTCACGGGATGGTAGACCATCTGCGTTATTTGCTTTTGCGCATGATAATAAAACGGTAAATGTGGTCTATCACAAGGTGCTTCACTGAAGAGTGCAACCCCAGCACCAAAATACACAGCCAATAAAGAATAATTAACGAACTAGATTTTTTTTATGTCCTTATATTTATTATCCTATTAAAATATTGAAATTAATTAAATCCAATATCTGCTCATTTATTGCTTCTAAGGCGGAACAATGTTCGCCTGGTCAGCTAGTATATAAGACATATAAAACAGACCTAGTGAAATTTAAAGAGAGCAATAACATTGAGGTGCAGCGCAATCACTTTAGTGTTGCCAATCGGAGGCCCACTCTATATATTGGTATATACAAAGATACTCTGTGTCAGTATACGTCAAGCCGTCTGAGTCAAAGAGGATGTAAATACTACGTAATAAGAGGCGGGACCCACTGAAAGAAGGGACGTACATCATGGAAACTTATTAATAATTGTAGAACGTAACAAAACTAAGAAAAAAGCAAATCGTAAGTAAGTCTAAAAAGTGGGAGAAAAAAGATATACCTAAAAGTAAGATATAACCTAAATATATAGATATTGATTGAACAATAGTGTTCAATCAATAATTTGTATCTTATGTCTATGCCTAATTACTGTCTGCTAAAAGATAATATAATATATAATATGTGGAAGATTGGCCAGCAGCTAATAATTGAGGATTCACAATTCATTCGTATCGAATCATTTACTATTTACCTACTGATACTTTTCGATACTTACTACTAATTTTAGTACCAAAAAACAATAATTATCTCATTTTAAATTACTACGGCATTACCGATTTGAATAGGTATAGATAATTTAATGGTATCGGAACATCCAAAATGACTGTCATGTCAAAAAAATGTAGATGTCAATTGTGCAAAACGTTCCGTTAGTGCAAGATGACTTATTTTTTAATAATTTATTTCTTTTGACTCCCATATCTTAGCGCCTCAATAATTTTTGTATAAACATCGTATAAACTTAAGTTTATAATTAATATAAACTTGTACTTGTACGATGCTTCCTTAATTTTTAAATTATGTGGGTCCATTCTCGCCATCCTCCTTTAGTTTAGTATGAAACGTGCAGTCATTATACACAAGTTTGAAAAAGTAGATATCACAGTATTGCGATTGGCTACGAAGTATAATCCGGCTAAGTTTGCAGGCGAACAGATGCTTAAAACATAGTGGATTTCGGCTTTCTCTCGATCTCCTTTTTTACAAGATTATAGCCGTCATCTGTCAATCTATCAACGACTGCACGTTTCATACAATCGAGCGAATCGCTTTTTTCTTAGATAGTTTCGCTAGGCTGGTCTGCGCCTGTACACTATTTTCAGTGGGCACCGTGTTTCGTAGCACGGACAGCGACTACGGTACAGAATAAAAAAATTACGATTTAAAATACACAATATTACTATACTAAAAGTAAGTTAATAAAATATAACGCTTCTATGATGTTTATTATTTTTATAACATTATAGTTTACAGTCAGTGGTTTATTATTGAAAGTTGTTTAATATTTGTTGTATCATCGCGGACATAGGAAATAATGAGAACAGAAGGAGAAAAAGAAAACGATAAACTGATTATGCACACGTTATAAAGAAAAGGTAACATTCTTATTGTATTAAAATATTATCAGAATGAAATTAAACAATTTAACTAATATTATATGTTTTTGTATTTTGTTGTAATCAAAATATTATTATTATCATAAACGGTTGCATGGAAATATATAATTAAACATCCAGGGTGTTTCAAGTAATGTCACTTTAATGTATTATATCTATATAATTTATTATAATTATTAAGGAAATAACAACATATATCACATCAAGACAATTTGCAACAATTATTTGAAAATAATTACGCGTGTTAAAATATAATGTATAAAAGATGGTGAATACATTCAAAATAAAGATATACATGCTATCAAAACAAGAAATAAGAACAAAATAGCTATTCCAAAAACGAGACTGGGTAAAATACAAATCTCATTTGTACGTCCCAGAGTAGGTACAATTAAATTTAAAACAATTATAAAGAATCGCTTAATCCAAAATGCCACCTATACGATTAAAGAATATATTATAGAGGATAAAGAAGTATGGAAAATATATGCTCTTGGTCCACCTAGTAAAAATTCTTAATATAAGGATTGTATAATGCTGTTCCGGATAGGTAGGTATGGCGCCGACGTCGGCCGCCGTTGCTGATGGTGCCGTCCGCGCGCACCAACTTGTTAAGCCAGGCAGCGGTGACCCGTGCTCTTCGTACAGTTAACGAAATAGCCTCACAGACGGACTCAGGGTGAATTCACGAAAGTAGCATTATTTATATGATATAAAATTTAAATATACAAATATAAAATGTAAAAATGTATGTACCTCTATCGCATTGGAATATTCTGTAATGATAGTGTGTATTTTGATAAAATAAATAATCTTATGAATGTAACATGAATTTAATATATTCTTTTGGCTTATACAGAATGTACCGTAATTGCATTTTATAGAATCGTTTAGTGGGCTTGCCTAGTAACCATTGTTTTTGTTATTTTATAGTTATCATGTGTATGCTGTAATACGGTTCGTCATGCTCACTAACGGCCGTTTTCAATAACCTATCTATCCTTAGTTTAACTTACTAGAGGTAGACAAATCTATACTTACATTTCAATAACCTATCCACATAAGGCATTGGACTATATGAGACATAACTATGGATAGATAAGATCTTGTCATTAAACGGTGACAGCAATGTATCCGTAAGTTAAACTAAGGATAGATAGATTATTGAAAACGGCCGTAAAATGATCGTCATGACGAAGCACTAAAGGTTGATGCATCCAATATATAATAATTTATATTTATACAGTTTACTCTTTATCTTTTGGATGCAGCACCTTACAAACTAATTTGTTTTGTATATTACAGCCATTGTAAATTACTCTATTGATTGAAAAGAATTATCTTCTCGCGAGCTCTAACTTTTTCCGAACACATGGTAGATTCAGTAATTTAAAAGAAATATTTATAGTAACGGTGCAAAAGCGCTTATTGTAAGTCTTATTGAATAAAGTTTATTTAACTTTGACTTTGAATATAGGGTTTTTTACTTTTGGAGTAACGACGCCAAAATCAGACACCCAGAAAGATAGACGTCAGAATTAAATATTTAAAAATAATAAGCTGTACCTGCTGTAGTAAGTTGCCCCGGGCAATAAGGTGAAAACATAACAGCGTTGACATCGAAAGTGAAGGCACTGGTACGAAGTAGGATTCTGTGTTTTTTCCAGTTCCAAATGGTTAGGTTGTAGTCAGGCTCTTTCCCCACAGAGGCGAGCAGTTCTCCGTCCGGGCTGCAAGCATAATGTGTGTACCAAGAATGTGACGCTGCATTTTTTTTAAATGAAAATAAGGGGTGGTGAGAAGAGCAGGACCTTCGGTTCATGGTAATTTAAACGCCCCGCCCATTACAATGCAGTACCGCTCAGGATTCTTGAAAAATCTCAAAAATTCTGAGCGGCACTAAAATTGCGCTCGTCACTTTGAGACATAAGATGTTAAATCTCATTTGCCCAGTAATTTCACTAGCTACGGTGCCCTTCAGACCGAAACACAGTAATGTTTACACATTACTGCTTCACGGCAGAAATAGGCGCCGTTGTGGTACCCATAATGTCGCCGGCATCCTTTGCAAAGGACCCTCCCACTGGTAAAACTGGTGTCTAAGTGATGAGTGAGGTTGGGTATCAGCTCCAGATGCTTTAAAGGACCAGTCGTTTAGTTTTAGTTCCTAGGTTCATCCCTGAACTGAAGACTTTCAAATTTAAATATTTTTATTCAAAACAGAATATATCATGCTGGGATTTGAAATTCGCAATGGCAAAGTTTTTAGGAACTGGCGTACGAAGGCGATCCTATATACAAGTCAGGTTGTCAGTATTTTGGAATACGGCAGTCTGGAGACCACACTCGCTTGTCATTGTCACAGAATCGAAAGAATCCAGAAACGTTTTCTTTATCACTTGGCTTTCTCAATTGGGAAATCTAGATAACTCGCAACATACTCTGAAAGACTTGCATATTTTAATATACTAACTCTGAAACAACGTAGGGACATATTGGATTTACTTTTCTTATACAAAAGTATTAACAACATTTATGACAACTCCTTTCTTGTGTCTATGTTTAATTTTAGAGTGCCTAGATACCCACGTAAACCTGTGAACTTGCTTGAAAAACCTTCTCGCAAAACTATTTTGGGGATCAATTCACCTGTGTCGCGATTATGCAAAATTATAAACGATTATAAATGCTTAGACCCATTCAGTGATTCGTTGCCAAGGTTTCGCAAAAAAGTAAAAAAATGTATTGTCAATAAATAATTAATAAGTATTCTTGATTTGTTTAATACGTTTATCTTGACTTGTTTGGTAGATTTTGTTGTTTTATAACTTATACTTATTTTATATAACTATTTCACACGTCAATATTTAGCATGCGGTATTCACCTTAAAAGGTAATACATTTAGTAATAAGACCCTTGTAAATTAGCAAAATTATAAATGTAATATTGTAATTACCACTGGTGAATCTAAATAAGTAAATAAAATAAAAATAAATTAAAAATTTTTGAAAGTCACAAACTACCGAGCGTTCGAAAAAGTGAAACATGTGTGAATGATTTACTTTCCAGGTTCTTAATAATCGGAAATAGCCAAATGTATGTAATAACAATATTAAACCAAGTAAGACATTAATTCAAAGCGCACCTGAAGTCCAGGATAGAATAGGCATTCGCGGTGCCATCTCGCAGCACGGCGTCAATGTCCATCTGAGGCCAGGTGTACAGGACCACCACTGGGTCTCTGAAGCTCTCCTTGGCTTCAGCTATTGCTATTCGATAGTTGGGATCCGCTCGGTACGACTGTTTTAAACGATATGCTTTTAGCGTAATAGAGATGAGATTATTTTGATACAATTTAGACCAGGGTCATTATTTTTTTAAACCAAAAAAAATAGGAAGAAACCCATTGGAAAAGAAAGAGAATACAACAAACATGAAAGGAAAAATAAATTAAGGGCGATATGAGATCGGGAAATGGAAGGGGGGGGGGGATGTTTAAGGGTAAAAAGTATGTTGCGTGATTTTTCGTTACTTCTGAAGTGTGAACTCATTTCTTTTCGAATGAGTGTTAGAATTAGGCTTTCCAAAAGTGATTATTTCTACTCCTCTACTTTTATCTGTCATTTCAAGAGCCACGATTACTAATATAAGTACTTTATTGAGTCTTTGAAAAGCTCATTAAAAAAATTTGAATATCATCCCCACCATCTGGATGTGTGGCGGTGATCGACAGTGCGGTGTTCAAAGAGCTTTCTTCCATGTACTACAAAGCTGTGGAATGAACTTGCATTGGTGCATTGTTTCTGATTCGATACCACATGGGTAGCTTCAAAAAAAACGCGTACACCTTCCTTAAAGACCGGCAACGCTCCTGTGATTCGCTGGTGTTACAAGAGAATGTGGGCGGTGGTGATCCCATAACACCAAGTTACCCGTACGCTCGTTTGTCCTCCTTTTTCATAAAAAAATGTAATGTCGCCAAACAAATAGTCTTCTTAATGCCACAGATAACTAAGTTTCTATTGGACTGGTGATGATTTATGTTTCTGAGCTGTCAGTCCATAATGCCCAATGATACTCACTGTGATGTGGCCAACAGTTCCTCCAGTCGTACTTCTTCTGAACCAGGTCTGCTTCGTGTTGACGTCCATGAAGGTTACCAGGCTGCCAGCGGCCCAGCATACGACAGACTCGTCGCACGCACACAAGTTAAAATACTTGTGGCAGTCATACCCGTAAGAATGTCTACACCGTGATAAGAAAATTTATACATCATTAACAATATCCGGACGACCGAGCCTTACTCGGAATTTTTGAGAATGTACAAAACTTTAACAAAAAAAAACTTATAGGACATTTGGATTCGAACCGGGGTCTTCTGCTTTCCGGATCAGCCAATGTCCCATCTGAGCTATTGCAGTCTTGTATATAGTGGCGAGATTAACCTTTGCATTCTTATATTATTGTAGCTGTTTCTCATTAAAACACGGACAAAACTTCATTTTTTTTTAAATTGAAACCTAGCTAGATCGATGTATCGCCCCCGAAATCCCCTGTATACTAAATTTTATGAAAATCGCTGGAGTCGTTTCCGAGATTCAGATTATATATAGGTATATACAAGATTGGTCGTTTAAAGATATACTCAAGATATATTTGGTATCTTATACTTGGTCAAGTAGATACTTTCAAGCCGTATTTTAAGATAATTCTTGTAATTTATATTCGTGAATTGATTGAATGTACATCCATACTAATATTATAAATGTGAATGTAAGTTTGTTTGTTACGCTTTCACGCCGAAACCACTGAACCGATTTTTATGACAATAGGCTACTACAGTGAGCAGGTTACTAGTCTTAAACTCTCTCCACTAGTTATCAAAATACCATCGCCTAGTGGTAATTAAATTAAGACTATATTCTTCGTAAAAAGGATACTCAAACTGGAACAGATCTTCGGGTATACTCGTATCTAGACTAGTTATAGCACCGGATATAAAATCATCTGGATCATAAACAGTCAACACAGATTCTACTTCCTCTTCTTCTATCTCTTCCTCCGGAGGCTCTTCGACTTGCTCTTCCTCTCCTTCATCTAAGAAACGTTGAGGATGATGAAATATTTTTTAGTTCAATATAATATGATAATTATTTTCAATAAGTTGTCATGAATAATACAATATTATATATACAGTACTGATTGTATCTGGCTGGCTTTTTACATCAAAAAGTTACGTTGCCAGAAAGACACAAATTAGTAATATGTTAAGGCATTGTGCAAATTTTGATAAAATAAGCACCGGAACCACAGACAAAGTATAAATAAACAAGTTATATTACGACTATACATCCATCATACCTAAAACGGAACTAGAATAAAAAGCCTTAATACGTTCGGTCCATTACAGCTTTTTGTATTATTTCGGGTTGTTACATATCTAATGCACACCAGGCCAATACGCTCAATATATAAGGTCGCATCAATAGCTTATCAAAACAAACAAAAAAAAACTACGTTTAAAATAACTGACTTTTTAGTTATTTGATACCTACATTTCAGTTTTTGAAGTCGGTTTTTTTAAACGTAGTTTTTTTTTTACTTTTTAGTATCAGTTAATAATAATAATATATAATCAACCGGAATGAAAACTCCGAAAAAAGGCGTACACAAAAACAATGATATCATCCACTTAGACAAATATTTTCATAAAATGAAAACTACTAGGCCAGACTATGTAAAATTTTTATGGGACCAAATGGCATTTATTTCGCATCGAACTAAAGAAGAATTATGTAAATCGGATCATAAATCTCAGAGTAATCGGTGTACATACATAAAAAAAACCGATCGAATTGAAAACCTCCTCCTTTTTGAGGTCGGTTAAAAATATAGCGTTCGCTGCTACGCAAAGTTACGCTTAACACTAATAAGTAAATTTTAAATCAGAATTTAGTAAATGCAATAAGTTATAATGTTTGCCATGTTTTAAACAACATTTTATCTAAAAATTAAGATAATTTAACGCGCCTTTCGATTAGTAGATCTTTAATAAGTTTATTACTTATACGTAAGTATCCATCCCTACTTTGTGATATTACTAATGCGTTACCGGGTATATGGCAGTTTAGATCCTCAAAAAATTCCACTATTATCATCTGACCTCAAGGCTAAGGGTTATTTTGATAGATTGAAACACTAGCAAATCATAGGATTTGATTAATATAGATCTTATTCCTGCGTTGCTCGAGAAGGTTTTTTACTATTGGGTAAAACCAGGCCTAACACGCCTGGCATGCACCATGAAAAACACTCTCACTGGGTCTATTCAACCTGACTGCGCACTGTTTGAAAGTATATGAAAAGTAGCCTGGCAGCAAACGTGTTAAGAAACTTTCTAGTAATAAGTCTAAAGCTACTGGTTTAAATTAAATAGAAATATGTTTATACAATGCCTCCTTAGTTACTGGTTTTATTTCTAGTTTAATCCACAACGAAGTTATAGGGAGTTCGAAAATGTCCTGAACTGGTTCGAGAAAACATAGGTTTAGCCGTACCGCGTGTTTTTGCTCGACACTGCCGTGCCCCCAGATAATTCAATCGCAATTGGCGAACCGAGATTGATTTTTTCGAAATTACGAATTCGATCTTTTTCTGTGAATGTGTGTTAATATTTTTTTTGGAAGAGGAGGACAAACGAGCGTGATACGTAATCACCTGATCACCGCCGCTGGCCTTTTAGAAAGGTGTCCGCGCTACGTCGTATCTGAATTGGGTTGGACTTTGAAAAAAAACAAATACTGTCTTTTCGGCTGGGAAAGTGTTGGTGACCAATTTTTGGGATAGTCATGGAGTTATTTTAATCGATTATTTTCAATAAAGAATCACCATTACACGAGCATATTACGTATCATTACATGACAAGCTGAAGACAGAACTTGCAGAAAACGACCACAGTTGCAGAAAAATGGAATCCTGTTTCACCAAGACAACGGACCGTTTCACACCTCAGCGGTTACCATAGCGAAAATCCACAAATTACGGTTTGACCATCCTACTCGACCATCCGCTTTACTCGGATCTAGCTCCAAGTGACTTCTTTTTGTTCCCTCAGCTAAAAGTTGCTCTCGAAAGAGAGAGATTTTGGTCAAATGAAGAGGAAATCACCTTCGCGACAAAATATTTTTCAGAGAAAAACGCCGAGTAGGTACTATTTGGACGGGTTACAGAGATGGGAGCATCGCAGGGAGAAGTGTGTACAAGTACAGTGACAGAGACAGAGAGAGACTATGTTAAAAAATAAAAAAATATTCAGAAAGGATGACTTGTATTGTTATTGTCACAAGCTAAGATATTAATAAGTACCAAAAGTAAAACACGCACTCCAACACGCACTAAATATGAAAAAACATAATAATACTTATGCAGGTGACAAAACGGGCTTTTTCTCGAAACGAGTCATCAGGTTGAACTTAGTATCCCGTAGCACGAATTAGGAGGTAATAGTAGATTTTACAACGAGTGCAAAAAACGAACCATTTTTATCCGAGACTTTAAGCTGATAGTAATGTCGAGGATAATTAAATAGTTTTGTGGACGAGTTATAAACTCTGCTTTTCATTTTGATTGCGAGGAAATAAAACAGTAGTATAACATGGACATTTTTAACAATTTGAGCAAATTTGAAGAAATTATTAAAAGCACGAAAAAACAAGACCTGTTTCCCGCCGCTTTTTTTTTTAAATCTTACGACATCGATATTAGGCTTGGGCTCCAGACCTATACAGCCTACTATTAAATTAATTTTGTAATATTAATTTTTTTAATTAATTAATTAAAGAATTAATTTTTTAATTAATTAAATAACCTACCGTATTTTAATTTAAATTTTTATATATTTTATATCTTAAAAAACACATGAGGCAAATAAATTAAAGTAAATATTATAAAATAACAAATTCTATCTATGAACTTTTTATTGTGTTTGGCTGTATGGCTCAGTTTCTTTGCCTTCATATAGATACATTTATGAGTAGATATGTTTATGCACTTGTGCACAAAAATCGATTATGTGCAGCCTATCGCGCACAAATTAATAAGAAATTTCAAAGCATAAGAAGTGAAAAAAATATTGTAGTTGATGACGCAGCGTCATAATTTGAGGTAAGATTATAAGGCTTTTTTCTCTGGAACGGTGCATTATCTTGTTATGAGAGTGGTATCATTGTCATCGTGGACTAAATATCTAGCAATCACAATATTTCTGCCTCATAATTCGTGCTACCGGATACTTTACTTTACCCACTCTCAGATGAGTAGGTACTTATGAAAATAAATACCTATTTAATTTATAAAATACATTATTTACATACCTTCGCCAATCTCAAGCTCTGTATCAGACATGCTGGTTTCGTAATAAAAAGGACAACAATATTTTGTAAGTTATTCTTAAATTATTATATTAAGCTTAAATCAGTGTAAATTGTAATTTGATATTTAGTGACTTCTATGGCAATAAAACATTGTTGCTAGGAGACCAGCCTTATTCAATTTATTTTTTAGTTGTAACTCCGTAATGTTGGCCTAGCATGGATATATCATTCAAACAGGAATGAGATATTTGATAAAATATATTTAAAAATGAACGCTGTAAGTAGTATTATTAAAACCGAAAATTCTATATTCCTAGTGCGTTACACAAACGCTGATCCGGGCGGAGACGGACTGCTAATATTACTTAAAGTGTATTATTTTCTGTGCTGCTACACGCAGTGTCTGTCTACTCTTTTAATACTATAATATACTACGAGGGCGGCACTGAAAATTTCGGTAATCAAAGAAGTGACACAATATTACTATTTAAAAATGTATTTAGTGCTTTTCGAAGTATTCTCCGCGAAATTTGACACATTTTTCCATACGATGGAACCAATCATTGCAGCAACCATTCCATTCGGAAGTTGGGGTCTAAAAAATGGCCGTTTTGTAGGCGTCCACAGCTTCTTCAGGCGATGAAAATCTCTGACCACGCAATTTATTCTTTATTTTAGGGAAAGTATAGAAATCATAGGGCTTAGGTCGGAGCTGTACGGCGGATGCATTAATATTATCTGCATTAACCGTTCTTTGTCCCTCAAGAGGAATAGTCGCAACATGGCCGGTTTTGGAGACAAACGTGGCCACTTTTTCTTGACTTTAAATCATTTTCGAACACCCAAACTCGTGACTGGTTTTTTGTTTCGGGTTCGTACGCGTATATCCAGGATTCGTCACCTGATACGATGTTGAATACAGCATTTGAGGATCCTGCGTGGAATCTTTCGAGAGTTCTGACGCACCAAGTAACGCGAGCCGCTTTTTGCTCTTCACAGAGCAAATGCGGTATCCATCGGGAAAACAACTTATTTACACCTAATTGTTCATGCAAGATTATTTGTATTTGACTTATTCCAATGTCTAAAGTTGCCTGAATTTCGCGGTATGTCACATGTCGATCTTCCTCAATCAGCTTACGCACAGCATCAACGTTTTCTTTGGTGACTGCAGTTTTTGGACGACCTTGACGGGGATCATAAACATGATGGTCGTGATTACTGTCACAGTTAGTAATTATTGTATCCACCAATATACATTATATATTTAATGCGTTGCGTTTCGAAACCTAGTTAATATGATATTAAAGGTTTTTTGCTAGAAAATTACAAAAAAGACATTTTAAAATTGCGCCATAAAGCGTCAAATTATAAACCATTATTGATATTGATAGATTGGTGGTGGTGGTCGAAGCAAAAGGGAGGAGATGATTTTGACTGGTATGTAATATGTTCATACGTTATTATTTAGTAGGTACTAGATGTCCGGGTGAACCTCGTATCTTCTACATATATTTGTGTAAAAGGTTGGTCACAACTGAATAGAAAAAAATAACTACATTATTATATGCAATAAGCGGCCGTAATTTAATTTATCTACACCCATGCTTTAAATCCTTTTAAATTAAATATTCTGAACCAGTTAGTTTATTGCCAACATTAAAACACCCAATGTTATAATAACCATTACATCATCCAAACGAGTGTTGTAATGTTGTACTGAATTTCATTACAACACTCCTATTTTTTTTTTTCAATCCCTTCGTGCTCAAAGAGTTTTAAGAGACAGCCACATTCTGCTCGATGCGTGGTGCTCTGTATGAATTTCACAAAACGAACATTGTCGTTTACGCGCGATCCACGCTACTAGAACGTCGCGCGCCGTAAAAAAGAAGTAGGTTATTAGAATCTCCGCCATTTTCTTCGATATTTTTATTGTTATGTTTACAAAAAATGAGCGATTCATTTTAAACGCTGCAAAAGAACATAATATTCAAGTGAATTATAATTATTGCACTATATAAAATGTAAATAACTACTAAAATAAATAATTCTTTCATTAATACTTAGTTTATTTGTATATAATCAGTAATGGATGATATTAGGTTACTACTAGGACTGGCTGTATAAATGTTAGCAGTAAGCTGGTTTAGAATCTTTAAAAGGGTTCATATTATGGGTGTAGATAAAGTCTTGTATGCAACTGTTGATAATTAAGTATTAAAACACTCATGTGATACTATTATCACACTCGGCTTCGCCTCGTGAGATAAATACACATTCGTGTTTTAATACCCCTTATTACACAACAGTTGCATAAATAACTATATACACACTCACGCGTTTTGCCCGTCAGGGCAGGCAGAGATAACAGAACGCCACTTGTTTCTATCCTAACAACCTCATGTGCTTTCTCTACATTCATTATTCATACATGCTCGCCGGTTGCGGGTGCTTCGGACCTTTCCTTTTTTCAAAACATCTCCATTTCGGTTGACGAATGTCCAATCAATTTAAAATAAATAAATTATAATATAATCAATTTAAAGCTTTCTGATATCAAAAACAGATCAGAGAGATCGGGCCTCATAATATTACAGCTATGATTAAATTATAAAGATATAGTGTGAATTATCCAAGATATAACGATAAGTGTCAAGAAGTAGGAAAATAATCTGCAATCTGCGAGCTATTCATGTTTGCTACGCAAAGCCCGTAGAAGTTATTAAAATAAATATTTTGTATATTTGCGCAAATACTACAACACTCCTATTATAAAAACGAGCATAATAAGATTAATAATTATACTCTAAAATTAAATCATAAATCATCAAATTACATTTTAATGTAAAATTATTGTTAAAAAGCGCCGTGCGTGCGCGTGCCTATTAATACGGCCACATTGTCAACACTCGAGCTGTCGTACGGTATGGACCTCTCTGGGACGTCGTTACGCTGCCTGTGGAATATACGAAGTTGATCAACTACTCTTGCAGTTTTTTTTCGATGATCCAATTATGTGAATTATGACGTCAACAGGGGTGATGTCGCACCTTTAAAAAACAATACGGAGGCTCTTTCTTCGTCATTAGAAGTGAGATAAAGGTTTCAAGTTGACTTATCACTTAATTTGATAAGATATTTTGATAAAGGTAGTTTTAAAACCAAAAAAGAGTTTTGACAGCTACTGTCTACAATGCCGTGTGATAGCGAAAAATTATTTTTTCATTGACCCAACTTGCTTTGCGCCAAAAGGTGCTAATATATATATATATATATATATATATATATCTTGGAAGGACCATGGACAGTGGACAATCCAGTTTCGACGAAATTTCACGTATCCAATAAAAGACTCTTGAAATTTTCGAATGTTAAACTTACAGTATTTTTGTTAAACGCCGAAGGGCTAGCCAACATTGCTAACATGGTAGGTATGCGTTAACATGGTTCGTCATGCTCACTGAATGACATTGCTTGCGGCGGTGTCATGTGCCGGGTTCGTTCTTCCCTTACATAACTAAGAACGATGGCTGGTCAATGCGTCAAATCGTGAACGGGTGCTGCTTGAGTTGCCAGGTCGATCTGCTATAGTTGTATTTGGTTTTATATACACACATATGGTTCGAGTTAAGAGACCGCCTTATGCAATGTCTGTAGAGTGTCATCTCTTTCTCACACCGCGGACTACAGACAAATTTCTTACGTACATACTTCCTTAAGCGATTGAAACACCAGATAGTTACAGGCACTTCATGGTACGAATCTTAGCGATTTAATTTAGGTACCTAAACTGAATAGCATCGGAGTTCAATGGCTAATTAAAAGTTGATGATGCCTCCTGGTCACTCATTCATGGGGAAATGTAAACAATTATATAAACTCCCACATCTACCATGATGATACTGAGCTTCTTTTACCTATATAAAATTTAAGCTTAATATTAAGAGTGATATAGATACCTAGTCTTGCCATAAATAATGATAAAAAGAAAAAAATTCTATTGCAAATAACATTTATTACTTTTACGGTGTGTTAGTTTAATACATAACTAACTATAAAACAATTTCAAATATAAAAAGCTCATTCGAAATGGTCTCCATTGGCTGCGATACAGTCCTTTAAACGCTGAGGCCAGTTATCAATACAAGAACGCACTCTTTCCATGGGAAAATTCTTCATAATCCAGAAGATTAAGATCGGGACTAGACGATGACCTGTCTTCAGCACTGTTGAAGTTCGAAACATCATTTCCAATCAAGACTGCGTAGACCGAGCTTTATGACCAGGCGCCGAGTCTTGCTGGAAGGACCATTCTTGGTTATTGAACATGGTGTTATAAGGGGCTTCACTACCTTCTCAAGAATGGTATCTTGATACACTTGTGCCGATGTTTTGATACCTTTTTCACAAGTGTATAGCTCATTCACTCCTTCAAAGCCGCCTGCACCTTCGAGAACCTCGGATACGATACCCATATTGTTGTTATCATAATTATGCGCGGCGACCATCTTGGATTTCAAAAATGATTCCACAGTCGTTCTCTGCACCTTCGAGAACCTCGGACACGATATCCATATTGTTGTTATCATAATTTTGCGCGGCGGCCATCTTGGATTTCAAAAATGATCACAAAATCGCTTTCTGCACCTTTGAGAACCTCGGATACGATACCCATATTGTCGTTATCATAATTTGGCGCGGAGGCCATGTTGGATTTCAAAAATTATCCCACAATCGTTCTCTGCACCTTCGAGAACCTCGGATATGATACCCATAATGTTGTTATCATAATTTTGCGCGGCGGCCATCTTGGTTTTCAAAAATGATCCCAAAATCGTTCTCTGCACCCTCAAGAACCTCGGACACGATATCCATATTGCTGAAATCATAATTTTGCGCGGCGGCCATCTTGGATTTCAGAAATGATCCCAAAATCGTTCTCTGCACCCTCCAGAACCTCGGATACGAAACCCATAAAGTTGTAATCATAATTGTGCGCGGCGGCGATCATGGAATTAAAAAAAAAACCTGCACAAGACTAGAAGGCAAGATGTACTACTTACTAGCAGGGCTAGTAGGGAAGCCTGACAGTAAGAAATACTCTTCCTCAATCGGTGTCAATCGCTCTCTCCCTTGAACAAAAACGTTTCAAATTTCCGTGACGTTCTTTTCCGTTTCATTTGTAAAAAAAATACCCTAATGCACCTAAAGAAGTTTCACTTCAAAATGCATAAAAATATCACAGCATTTCGTACTCTTGCGCAACCATTTTTATAAATTAATATTACGCGGTCCTTCCGGGGTGGGGTCGTTGACCCGCATCGCTCGGCTAGTGTCTCAGCCATGCCGACGTCGAACATATATATACCGCTATAGATAAATACGTTCGAGTGATTTTTGCCTAAAGTGTTGGGAAAACCTCGCCTTAAAAGGTATTACGATTAAGTAAAAATTGGATTTGGCTTCATACCTACTTTGTGTAATGCATCACAGCGATTCAGTTCTCTTCATCACCCCACTGCATTTTAATTTCGCAAAATATTTTACAGTGTATTGGCGCCAAAGTGAGAACACTCAATGAATAATCATATTAAAATAATAGATTCCAAATTCAAATGTAATATTTTGTTTATTTTTAATTGTAACAGTGTTTATGGCCAGACTAAGTATAAATGATAAAAAAATGTATGGATACGGAGACAACACTTAGGGGAGGATAGAAATTGTTGGGTGCCGTGGTGTTGCTATCTCGTTTGTCCTCGGACATGCACGTTTCTGTGTCCTCCCCAGATAAGGATGGGCGGCCCGAGCGAGAATATTCAGGGAGGGATTCTCCAACTCTTGCGCAGCCGGTACCGTCCTGGACCTCTCTTGGACCAGTGACATTCACTCGCGCAGAGGTACAGGGCTACTTAATACTCATTAGTCGAGCCAGTTCATGCTGACCTCATATGACCGAAGCGTGACTCTCGATACGATTTACGCCGCAGGGAAGCACAGGGCAAACATGTCAATGACAAGCTTGTTACTCACGTCAAGTACCTACGAGGCTGCGTGTGGTATTTAAATTCTATTTTACTGGCCTACTTGATTTAAACCGCTTTGTTGAGCTTTTTTGCTGACTGTACGTCCTATAATTATGATTCGAGCCGGTCCCGAGTTAGGTTGACCAAGTTGACTAAATATAATTTTACTCTTTGGTACAATTAACATAAGTTTAGTGATAGTAATAAGTGTTCTGTGATTAGTGATTACTGATTACATCCACCTGTCATAGTCACTAGTCAGCTGATTTTAAAAAGTGAATAAATGTTATTAACATATTATCGAATACGTAACGGCGAGTATTGAGTATAATAGATCAATTTAACTAAAGAAGCAATTATTTTCCCCACTGTTAAAAACATACTGAATTGTTTTTAAAGTCTTATTCTGTAAACTGTTTGGACTTTAGACTATTTAAACTTGGATATGAATACTTCAGTGTTATCTATCATTCTGTTTATTTAATTTTTTAAACTATGTCTCAACCACACAGAAAAGCTGTACTAAATCTCTACAAAACAGTAAGTTCTAAATAATTGCTAAAAGTAATGTGCAAGTAATGTAAAAGTATTTGTATGTTATGTAAAATTTAAATATGTACCTAAACATATTAATTTGAAAATTATCTTTCAGTTATTGTTTTTGGGCAAGGATTGGCCTCAGGGTTATGATGTGTTTAGAAAAAGGTTGCACAAAGTCTTTTCCAGGAACAGTGAGGAGACAGATCCCACTAAAATTACAACTATGATAAAACATGGTGAATTTGTTGTTAAAGAAATAGAGGCCTTATATAAATTAAAAAAGTACAGGGCCATGAAGCGAAGATATTATGATGACAATAATTGATATAAGAATGGTTATTTGGTAATATATTGAATATAAATCCCTCAAATAGTTACCATTACTATAATATTATTTATCTTAATAATTGAGTAATTATATTGCAAGCCAATCAATAACCTTACGGCCTTACAAATAAAATTGGCATAAAGTTATAACTAAGTATAAACCAAGAATATGTAAAATGTTTAGAAATAGACATTTTGCTTACGAATGGTTTGTTCGGACTTATAATGTTTTCCGAATTTATTTGCAAGGCAGCTTGTCATTCAGAAAACTTCAGAATTATCATTGTATTGACAGTGTTGTCAACGATATTGTAAACATTTAGCATTTTCTTTGTTTATCATCAGTTATAACTTTATACCAAGTTTATTTGTAAGGCTGTTAAGGCTTTTCATAATTTATACCTAAGTATTTTAAGAATATTGGTTATTTTTGTAATGATATCTATTATCTTGTAAACATATCTATTTATATGATAATAATTGATAATCATTATGACCTCATTCACAAACAAACTTGGCTGAATCAGAAAGTTTTGTAAATGAATAAGTTTATACATGCAGTGTTTCTAGGACAATACAAAATAGGTACCTTCATTATAAAAAGAAACACATTTTAAAAGGCTGGCAATGCTCCTGTGATTCCTCTGGTGTTGCTAGATAATGTGGGAGGTGGAGATTACTTTACACAAGGTGGTCATACACTCTTCAATAAAAAAAGGCCAACATTTTCAATTGACCCAGTTTCTGAATACAGATGTAAAGTGTTGCAGTGATTAAGAATAATTACTAAATATAAAATTCAAAACATATTTTAAGAGAAACTTTATATTATGTACTTATTGGATAATATTTAAAATAGTGAATTTGTGATATTGTCAGTTCTTATTATTATATTTTGTACTACTGTTTTTTAATGATGATTATTAATATACTCATAAATTACTATCAAAGTTTTTTTTTTTATTACTTATTATTCAAACAAAATAAAAGTTATAACTACAATACTATGATAACATTAAATAAAAATTATCATTACGGGGAAGTGTAACAAGAATACTAGCAGCATTTCTGTGTTGGATAGATTGGCTGATCAGTTACAGAAAGCACTTGGGTTTCCAGTAGCCCTATTGAGGTGTGTTGAAAGTACAGTCAAAACCGTTTATGGCTATATCGTTTAGAACCACATACCGGTTAAATTTACCAAAATCAAAGGTCCTGGCTGAATGTTATATGACCGCCTTATCTAAAACATTGGTTTTTACGACATTGTTTACTACGACATACCGCATTAAGCGACCTCATTTGGTTAATGTTTTCGGAGAATTATATATGACCGGCTCAGCTGTATTGCAAACAATTTGAATAGGTAACTGTATCCACATCTGGCACAGTATAATAGTCAATGGCTATTATCGTAAAAGTAAACAAAGTTTAGGGTCTTTTGTAATTCTTAGAAACAAAGCACATGCATGCCGTAGCCTCAAGGCCCGCTTCGTCATATCTCTTAAGTCAGTTTGTTACTTATCTTAACACAAGACGCACCAAAACATTATTGTTGAGTTAACCGTGAAAATTGTAACATGTCGCAAAAAAGAAAACAAATCAGTATCGAAGAAAAATCGCATATTATTTCAAAGCTAGAGAAAGGTATTCCAAAAAAAGACCTGGCAAAAGAATATGGTGTATCTCACTCGACAATTTCAACCATTTGGAAAGAAAGGGAGAAAATTCAAATCCTTTACGACAAGAATTTTTTGAAAATGAAACGAGCCAGAACAACGCGGCATACGAAGATTGAGGAAGCTTTGTTAAAGTGGTTTAAATATCAAAGGACAAATAATGTGCCAATAAATGGACCAATTCTTCAACAAAAAGCAAACGATTTTGCTCAACGTTTTGGTGAAGATTTTGTTTGCTCGTCTAGTTGGATTCAACGTTTCCGGGCTCGACATGGGACTGTCGGCGGGAAAATGAGTGGTGAAGCTGCCAGTGTAGATAAAGATGCTGTAGACGAATGGATTACGCAAAAGTGGCCTACATTATGCGAAGGCTACAGTCCAGAAGACATTTATAACGCAGACGAAACCGGACATTTTTACAATATGACACCAGACAGGACTTTAAAATTCAAAGGAGAGAATTGTTCGGGGGGAAAAATGTCCAAAACGAGACTCACGATCATGGTTGCAGCAAATATGACAGGATCCTGTAAAAGGAAGCTTTTAGTTATTGGGAAATCTAAGAAACCAAGATGCTTTAAAAACAGACGCTCACTGCCGGTAACGTATGAAAACAATGTGAAGTCATGGATGACATCGGAAATTTTTGAAAAATGGTTACGAAACTGGGACGCTGAATTAAAAGTAAACAATAAGAAAGTTCTTCTTTTAGTTGATAATTGTCCTGCTCATCCGGCTGTTACTAATCTGAAGTGTATTAAACTCGTGTTCTTACCACCAAATGTTACATCTGTACTGCAACCTATGGACCAAGGTGTAATAAGATGTTTAAAATCTCATTATAGAAGACTGCAAGTGTTAAAGTTAATACAAAGCATTGACACTAATAATCAGAACAGCTTTACGGTTCTTGATGCCATCTTGATGATATCCGAAGCATGGGAAAAAATTTCACAAAAAACTATAGCTAACTGCTTCGGGCATGCAGGTTTTAAAGATCTTACAAGTCTTATAACAAGAACCTCAGATGATGTGATTGACGACGATGAAGAGGACAATATTTCTTTGGATCAATTAGCCCAAAATTTACGACCTGCTTTATCTACTACTGAAACAGACGAGTTCATTGATGTAGATCAGCTATTGCAATTTGTGCACCAGCTACGGAGGATGATATTGTACGTGAAGTTCAAGAGGAAAATGAAAATGAACAGGAAGACTCGGAAGAACAATTTACAGTGCCAACTTTGATTGACGGTCTCAATGCTGTTAGTGTATTACGAAAGATTGTTCTTTTTAATGAAGAGTTCCACATGCAGGGAAATTGTGACGATACGCTGATTAAAATCCAACGTGAATTACAAAATGTGTATGCACGACAGAAGTGTTTCAAACAAACTAAAATTACAGATTTTATGCATACAAAAACGATGGTTAAATGATATTGTTCTTTTTTATTATACCTTTGTATTGAAGTAAACAAAATGCAGTTTAATTTCCTACATGAATATACATATTATCTTTCCTATTAATACCTGTCACCGGTTCTTACAACTATCGGTTTTTACGACTCAATATGAGTAGTCCCTTCGATGTCGTTATAACAGATTTTGACTGTATATCTTATGGGGGCCTACCAACACTACAACATCTGTTATGTGGTCGCCAGTCTAGGTCTGTACTGGCCCAACAGCCATCTGTCCGTTGAGCTATGTCAGTGACTTTGGTTCTCCTACAGATCTCCTCAGTTCTGAATCGATCTCACAGGGAAACTCCGAGCATAACCCTCTCCACTGCACTCTGGGGTACAATCGTTAGAAACTCTTTCCTGTCTTCTGATAATAAGGTTCTGATCTACAATGCTGTGTTGAAGCCCACCTGGACCTACGGAATTCCACTGTGCCAGTAAAAGCAACATTCTACTCATTCAACATGGGCAAAACAACATACCTACTGTTTACCATCACAAGTGCCACATGGTTTTCCAGAAATGATGAGACCGACCAATGTCTTGTTCCCAGTGCTCAGTCTGTAATTGAGAAATTTAAAGGGAAATATGCTGATTGGCTCTTGATACATACAAAGACCCTGGCTAATCTCTCCTACACCACTAACGACAACACATTTTAATTTTTTTAATGTTTTGTAATAAATATATTACTACATAATATTCATGGGTAACAAGAATGCTGATGTGAGGTAATTTTGAAGGCACTTTTGGCTAAAATCTTGCACACAGTAGGTATTTTGTCTGATATAAAATTTATATATTATTATTTATATCATTATCATTAAACATGTGAATCACACATGTTTTTTTACACCAGCAATACCTGCACCAGTCAGTACTTGTTGTTAGAGAGTTAGAGCCTTGTCCCTGAAATATAATAATCACACGGAGGACTACAGATCATTGTATTATCGTAAATAGTAAGTTAAGTACCTTCATTATTTACTTAATTCATCGTTCCCGGCATTCAAAGTGCACCAAATGTAAAGCCACGGCATAGATTTTTGGACACTCTAAATCTTTCCCAGAAAGTATTTTCATCCCAACTACTGACATTCGTGAATTGCGTCTTCCGTATCGAAAGAACTTCTTTTTTACAATATTTCTATAAGCAATGACGTTGTTAGGACTAATCTATCGGCCTTACAATTAATAAACTTTTTATAAATAAATCAAGAATATGCAAATTGTTTACAAATAGACATTTTATGATTGGTTTATTCGGACGGACTATAACGTTTCCCGCGTTTATTTGCAAGGTCTGCTTGACAAGACATGACACAGAAAACTTCAGAATTATCATTGTATTGTCAGTGTTCTCAGTCATATAGTTTTATATTAAACTAGAATATTTTGTTTATACTTGGTTTATTCTCAGTTATAACTTTATACCAAGTTTAGATATTTGTAAGGCCGTTTAAGTACTAAAAATCGTAATAAATAATAATAATAATTTAATTTTAGATAAAATTTTATGAAAAATAAAATAAATCAAGAGCACAAATTTCAATTTAACTGACAGATCACAGACAATAATATTTCCAACCTACAAAAGTGAACCTTATTACATCGTTCTTAGGGCCATAATCCGAACTATAACACACACGTGAATAATAATATTACACACTACCGTGCTTAACAGAATTATCCCTACAAAGTTAAGTTAGTACCTAACTGTCAATTATATGAGATTAAACAAAGCAATTCCAATTTAACCGGGTAATACAGTTTTTTTTTGTAACAACAAAGAGGTTTTATGTCGATTAATTCCATTTACATCGTTGGAATAAATAAATGTAAACAACCTAAAAAAACGATTATTATTATAATTTTTTTTATAATTCATAATAATTTGTTAAAAAATATATGCATTTTATCAATAAAATTTTAATTTTGAATCACATATACCAATACAGCCTGTATTGGTATATGTGATCAATCACCTTACATTTGGCGCGTGCAAAAAAAAAACATCCGCTCCATTTCCCATAATCACGGACTAGTAATAAAAGAAGGACTCCGCGCCGTAATATTAGCAAGTGAAGCACCTTTATGCTAGTGTGTGTGCGGTTACGGGGTATACCTACCTCATACACATTTTTTCTCCCTTAAATACTTAATCGTATATCCACAAATACTTTTATAGTATTGTTTTTAAACCTTTTCACAACACACGACAGCATTTTTAAAATATTTTATTGCGACGCAAACTGATCTGTCACAGACGATGGCAAATCTCATAATGGCGGCCGATCGGCTTATATTAGTGTAAGTGTATGCGTGGGGCTATGTATTTACACGTTTACCGGCTTGTTTTGGTGCCTCATTGTTATGTAAGGTGACACGGAGTCCTTCTTATTTTACTCGTCGCTGCCCATAATTTTATTTTTTGTTTGTATCGCATTTGTTGCTGTGGTTGTAAATAATTGTAAAAATATCAAGTTTTGATACAAAAGATGTTGATAAAGTGCGTATGGAACTCGTGAACAACTTACTCACTAGTAACTTAGCTTGTATCTATACTATTAACATGCGTTTAACCGGCGGTTATTGCTAAGGTCAAAAAAGACGCCATTTTAACGCTCGCGACGCATGGCGTCTAATCAAAATCACCAAAGTACTTACCCCTAACATTTATAGTTGGAGCCATAAATAAAAATTGTATGAAAAATTATGTACTGTTTACCAATACTATATAACATTACATAGTTGTGTTATTTTTGTAAAGAAAATTGTATTATGTTTGTAATAAATTAAAAATACTTCTAATTATGAATTAAAACTATGGCGATCTTGTGCGAGAGAGGTAATCTAGCTACACTCCATTCCTCATAGCCGTTGGTTCGGTCCCCAGCCTTAATAATTCATCCTAAGAGGTGGATAAATGAGAGTCAATATAACCATAACTAGGTAAGTATATTTATTAATAAATACAGAACTTGAACCACATGTCTACATACATAACATTATTCGTGTGAGTGCTTCCCTACAACGTTAAAGCACGACTTCATTTCTACACCTATACAATATATAATGTGATGTTTAATTTTAACATGTGATTATATACAAAGAAACACAAAATTGAGATCAACAGTCAAGCTAATTAGGTAGTTATAATATACCAATAGAACGTCGATATAATAATTCAATATGGATTTAAACATTATATTTATAATAACCACACTTAAAAATAAAAATGATGGATGATATAGCAGCGATATTTATACCTAAAGGCGAATTCTTAAACATTTCAGGAGACAAAAATAATTTAACAATTCTACAACATTGATAAATATTATACATTTTAGATCAGTTACCGAATGATATTTTTATTAAGAATACCTACAGATTATTTATTACATGAAATGTATCGCAGTTAAGTTTAAAACCTTTATACAAACTCTACTTTAAATATTTGTATTGTTCAAATAAGTTTTTTTTTATCATACATCACATAAGTAATTTACTTAATAAATAAACATTTTCTACGTGAAATAATTTTAAATTTACGTGGTAATAGTTATATAATTTACAAAATATAATTTTTTTCGACTATAGAAACACTAAGATGACTAAGAATTTTTCAGTGATCCTAGTGTCGTGCTAAAAATATTACTTTAATGATGATGAGGAATAAAGATCATCGTACTACGGTGATGATTTCACATAATAACGAATCTTTTGTTAATAAAATATACCAACGAAATATAAATAAAGCTCTTTTAAAGACAAGATTATAATAATTTATTATCTTACACAATATTATTTTGGAATATGGCATTTGAAAGTACTTACACTCAAATAAGTTATATTTATCAGTAAGTAGGTACCTAAGTAAATGTTTGGTATTTAAAACAATATATTACATATTATTAATTGGTTTATATTTTTATACAATCTTGAACCGTCATATTTTAAGCTATTGCATAGCTTCTATCGCGGGCCTTGAGCGTGACCGAGACCGAATCTAGAAATTCCGTAACGAAAATAACCTAACACTAGATGTATATAGATATTTCGGCACGATCATTTCAGTTGCCGTGGAACAGCGGTCCTAGGTTCGAGCCTGGGGTACATCTTGATTTTTTAATTTCATTTTTTTATCACGTTTTTTTAATTTTTATTATTATGCCAAGCATTTTTATTTACCTGTCCCGTTGTCTATTTGTAATCAAATCTTGCAAGTTAAATTTTTCTCACTTCCCGTTTGCTTTTTTTTTAAATTAATTTAATCAAAAAAATAAATACTGCATAAATAAAATAAATAAATAATTATAATTGCATAAGTTGATAAAAAATGCTATGCAATAGCTTTACCGCGGCAGTCCCCGAGTGCCATTTTTTTTAATTTAAAGTCAATAAAGGTAAGTACTTACGAATACTTACTATAAAATAATGCCAATGATAGGTACCTATACCGAATTCCGAACATGAATCAAATCTCAGGTAATTCATTAATATTATTGGTATTTTATCCTCGTCTTATAGCAGTACGTAATTTTTATAAAATATACACTTGAAATTGCAAATAAGCCGAATGGCAAAGCATCTGAATTAGAAGTTTGTACGGTCTATTAATATTTTTCAAAACTTTCCTTAATTTGCCATGATTTGTACCTATTTCATTTCTTACCTATAGTTTTCACGCGTGTCGGTATCTTTGGTGATAAATAGGTAGATGTTATGTTATGACATTTGGTGTAAGTAACAATAAATTAACTTCTTCATGTTTATAAAATATATACTAATACTAAATAAAGTCGTGTAGGTAAGGGTCATTTCGTTTATCGTCTACTCGACTTACTATATAAGGTTATTATATTTAACGAGTTATATTTCACAATTTTTATATTTCACGAGTTTACCTCTATATCCATTGCGTTGTCAAAGTAGAGATTTAAAATTAACAATTAAAACATATTCGATAACGTACCTATATCTAGAGAAAACACATTTGCATAGTAATATATGTTACAGTTAAATTGAAAGTCTAATTATTGTTGATCAACATATAAATGGCATTCCCCAACAACATTATGCAATCTTTATAAAATATAATTTTAAAAAATATCATAATATCATTGGTAACGTCTCATCGAACGGGTAACGACGCTTCTCCTCAGGATTTTCGTTTCTGAAAAATCAAAATGACCTTAATCGACACATTATTTAAGTAAACAATTTAAATTCGCCCTTTATTTAATTGCTCAGTTTATCTAATTTAACAAATTCCTAGAGAGTAAAAGCTTTCACACTATGGCCGATCCGTACCCGTGAAAACACGGTCCGAAGTAGTCGTAGAACTATTTCTATGGTAGTTTACGCACTTGATCCGGCTTCCGTCATCCGATTTCTTTCCGTCAACCGTTAGAAATAGTATACGACTACACCAGACCATAGTTTTAGCGCTCTAACTCCCACAATAGACTACCTTGTTTCTCCTTAATCTTTCTTCTCTCCGTCTTCTGGATCCTTGAGGGTGTGCCATTGAGCAATTGGGCGCCGAGGACTCGCCAGCATGTCAGACCAGTGTCTCAGCTCGGTGCCGGACGCGCTGTATCCCAGGACAACCTTACCGATGGGCTCCGAAGTCCCGATGCGGTCGTAGTCCACCACAGTCACAACTAGATTTACTTTCTGTTTGACGAATCATATTTTATTAATAGAAAATTAATATTTTACGATTTTTTTTCCACGTAAGCAATTTGAATTCATAAAAGAAAATTATGATCTTAAAGTACCTACAAATCTGAAGAGCTGTATGAACAAGTGCTTTGATTTTAATTTATTTTGAAGAGCTGACAACATAGTTTTGATATGTTTTTCCCTTTATTATTTAAAGTAGGTAAATATTAATATTCGATCCAGATAAACAAATAAGGCTTACACCTAATTACGCCGTTCATAAAATATTTACCGATGAACAGGGAAGGATTATAGTATATAATAGGGGTTAAAGTACCAATGATATTACCGTTTTGTCTCAAATAAAAAAATATTCTATGATTAAAAAAATAATTCTAGTTTTAATTATTAGTATAGAAGACAATAATTTTGTTCCTGTACTCATTAATTAATTAAAAAAACTCCTATTAAAATATTATTTAGGTGAATTAAAGTGTGATAATTCAAATTTTTTATATGTTTTAAATATATAATAGAACGTCTGTCTACAATACTAATAGTACATTTATTTGTAATGTGTGGAAATTTTGTCTTTTGCAGTATTTTTTATATAGATTCAGTCTACCCAGACCCACAGTTACCCATAACCATTCCAGAGTCACAGTGGAACATTTTAAATGGCTATAACTTTTAAGCTGCACGCCATTAAATTCTTTTTTAAAGATTAGATATTCATATTGCATGAGTCAGCAGCAGCCAGCACGATTCAGGTCACACAGCTCTTCGCACCACACTCCGTGATAGATGCGAATGAAGATATACTTTATATACCAGGGCTGAAGCCTTTGAAAATCTTAAAAGTGAAAGAAATTAATAATAGGATGAAACTCATTGGAAAAGGAAGAGAATATAACAAAAGTGAAAGGGAAAATGATTTACGGGCGATCTGAGGTCGGGAAGTGGAAGGGAGATAATGTTTAAGGGTGAAAACGGTTTATCTCAATTTCCGAAAAACTACAAATGCTATGAAAAAAAGTTAAATTGCAAAATGAAATAAAAGTATTTTTTTTTTCAAAATATGTTGCTTTTTCGATATTAGGTCAAAATAAGGTGAAAAAATAAATATTTCAAATCAAAAATATTACAGTGTGTTTGGGACTTTTTTCCATAAGACTTGCAGTTTTTCCGGAACTCGAGATAAACCGTTTTTAAGCCTTACAACCACCTCCCTTCCACTTCCCGACCTCAGATCACCCGTAATTTATTCGTTTGTTGTATTCTCTTTCGTTTTCCAACGAGTTTCATGATGATATTATTTTTTGTTTTAAAAAATTATCGACCCTGATCTGAGCTAAACATTGTTGTCACCGACTTAAGACATCAGATTAAAATTAAATACCCACCCAATGTTGTAATATCAAGACGTCGGCAGAATTATGGCCGAACTACGATTTTTGGGTACTTTTTGACCACTTGTTGATTGTTATATACTTACCAATGTCAGAAACACTCACACAATAGATGCAAAGCATAACATACGAGTTGCATGAACATGAATTTGACCACAGATGTGTTAATATCAAAAACGTTGGAGCAGAGCGTTATCTCAAATTGGAAGAAGATGATGAACGCGCTACTTGTGACGATAACTATAATCCATTGGGTGCATTATTTGTAAAATATTAGCTACTAAACATTCTCTCTTAGAAATCTATTTGTAAGATTTTTTTTTAAAAAGTCGATGAAGTTTAAAAAACTGATCCTTCCGTAATCGGCAAATGCCCCCGCACCGCGGTATGCGCGCAGATTATATCGGCGCGATTTTAGTGCGCGCGCAGTAGCCTGTCACTATATCCCTAAAGGGACTTTATCAATGTAACTGATTACTGTGAACGTTTTAACAGAACTTGATATAATATATATTAACAACAAAACTATTTCACTGTGATACGAACACATCTGCGAATCAAACAGAGATGAGGTGACCTAATGAGTTATTAGTAATGCAGTTACGAGGGGAGATTACATACAACACCACTTAACATGAGATACGCACTATTACACACTTCACTTAAATAATAATCTCTAACAATAACTTAACGGACGTCGAGTTACCGTTAAAGGTAATTAATTAACTTGAATGCGTGTTCAAGATTGTACTTGGAACGGCAAGGCAGTATGGATCAGATTTAGGATCATTCAAAGAAGTAGTAAAGGACAGTTGGAAAGGAATTAAGAATTTATCAGCAAAGCATCACAACACACTGACATAACATCTTCTAAGATATAGATAGGCAGTTACTAGGACGTCTGTCACGTTAGATGGTCATACAGACACGCCAGGCGCTGAGGGGAGGACTTGGGTAAGGACGCGCGTGGTGTGAACATCGAATACAACACCAATCTGTGTACCATCGAGTCGACTCAGCTCTTTACCACTTAATGATCATTAAGTAATAAATACAGCTCCCAAGTCAGACTCGATATACACAAGAACACTGAATTTGGACTCAATCTCGGCTCGTACCTGTATTTGTTCGAATGGTACTTCGAAAGTGAATGACTCGTTGTAATATGGATTCAATGTGCATTTCTTGATGCTAGTTTTCTTCTTCTTGAGACGCTTGCCGTTCTGCATAAGAGCTATCTTTACGTACGGGTCTGTGTTTCATCAGAGTGGCCGCATATGAAACAAACATTACAAATATTTCAATAAAAAAAGGCAAACAGCAACGATAATTCAACAATGGCTCATCACACATATTCACAATTATTGAGAATAAGGGACGACACGAGCAGGCCGTTCAGCTGATGGTAATTAATACGACCAGCCCATTACAATGCAGTGCCGCTCAGGATTCTTGAAAAACCCCAAAAATTCTGAGCGGCACTACAACTGCTACGCTCGTCACCTTGAGACATAAGATGTTAAGTCTCATTTGCCCAGTAATTTCACTAGCTACGGCGCCCTTCTTCAGAGCGAAACACAGAAAAGCTTACACATTACTGCTTCACGGCAGAAATAGGCGAGGTTGTGATACACATAATCTAGCCGGCATCCTGTGCTTCATCATCATGAATATATATAATGAATTACAAATGTTAAATAAATAGATTATGACCGGTCATACCTGATAATCCACCGACATCCATCTTCTTTAGATTCTTAGCTTCCAAGATCACGACAGTCAGTTTCCCAGCGGTTGGGACATATCGCAACGAGAAACAAATGTCTCCCAACTTGTTGTCCTGTAACCCAGATCATTGTATCTGCTATATGAGATAGACATTCATCTATAATATAATGTATTACATAAACTGTATCGATATATAATTCATTAATATTATAACAAAAAATATATTTTTGAGGCATCCGGTGCAGTTTCATGTTCTTTTATAAAGTTTTCTATTGTGATAAGTTTTAATAAAGATAAGTTTAATAGCTAGAAAAGTATTTTGGATCAACCATTGAGACGGAGTGAGAAGCTCAATAGATAAATACTATATTAAGGGTTATTAAAACGCGGCTTAGGGCGGGTAAGGGTTGTTTAACATTTATTAAAAAAAACAAAAACATTAGCCCCGTGTGATCCTACAAGCATGGCTGGTACAAATCGACTGAGTTCCTCAGGTAATCGATTATAATACAGTAACGTAGTAATTATCTGAACAACTGGTCGATAATAGGATAATATAACATGGCACAGCCAGAGACAGTAGGAGGAGGCTGCAACATGGCGGAGGTAGCAACTATTGGGTAAAGGACATTCAATATTTACTCGGCTATGTATCACTGCGGTACATATAACGTTGTAGCTCATCAACAACTGTCATCTAACACACAGAACACATGGTCACGGCGACACAACACTATAGGGAGAAACAAAACAACGGTCACGACAAAACCTACACTTATGAAGCGACATCTCGCTGAAACATAAATATAGTATTCGTATTACGATCTGTTGCCAAATGAAGCCAATTAACACCGTGACACCCAGCTCAGATCACAAAGCACATACCTCAGGAGTCAGGTCCCCACCGTCCACGGAGAAGAGCTGCCCGAGTCCCGATCTTAATATTACCTGGTACTGCGTCCATTTTAGGAACAGATCGCAATGTCTAAAGGTGTGCAGGGATACACACGAACATAATATATAACATTACTAATCCACCACATCCCGAGGGAACATGCTCCTCGGTGTGGCGGACTCGTAAAACAATGCATAAATAAATACTTACATACGCATCACATACGGCAACAGCAATAAGATAGGATAGTATTAGTTGAGCATAGAAGGAACATTCTAGTTGCATTGTTATATATAGCAATTAATGTATTTCAATAAAGATTTCTACCTAATATCTACAAATTGTAATAATTGTATATATTATTCCAATATACCAAAATCATAGCGCCAAGAAGCTAAAATTGTGCAATAAAATAATACTTTACGTCAAATTGTAGGCACGTGCTTAAATACAGAAACACATAAGCAAAGTTTAATAAGATAGGTGCCATTCAGAATTATCATTTTTTTAGTATCCATAAAAATATCAAAACTTAATGAAATACAAAAACATGATACGCACCATTTAAAGAAATAGTTTTTCAAAATGATAATTCAACAGGAAAGGAGTCAACAACGAGCATGCTACATTCCCCAGCCGCAGTAGAAATAAATAAAAGTGTTGGATGGATAAAAAAAATATAAAACAAACAAATGGATGAATAAGTAAAGGTGATAAGGTAAGGTGATAGTGATTTTTATTTGTCGATACGAATTTTTATTAATTATTTTCCCTATACAAATTCTCAGCCTCGGTATCAATTTTGTAAAACAAATTTCATGTAATTGTTCTTGTTGTAGTTGTCTAGGAGCCCGATGGAACAAATTTGTTTAAGATACTCGTTGATGTGTCTCAAAATAATACTTACGTGAATGATGATTTCGGTTTGAAGCGGCATGCAAGATTGTCAGGACACAATCAAACACAGCCAAGCAGAGCAGAGAAAATATGGAGAAAAAGAGAAAAACCAAGTAAATACATTTTGATGTACAAATTAATATATTATTAAAAAAATAAATGACGAATCAATCCACATTGAGGTCGCTTGACTCGATACTTCTGAACCAAATAACGATCGATTCAATTGCTGTTACACCGTCAAGGGTCCTCTAAGGAGGTGCAGTATTATTTAAAAGTATTGCATTCCCTCCTTCAAAAATAGCATTCAAATAAATAGATTTGTTTTAAAAAGATTAAACAGTATTTAAAATTACTAGAATTAGATTCAAATTATCAAAACTATGTTGAAAGAGAGAATATTATATAATAATGTAGATATGTAATATATAATCCAGGGGCGGATTAACGTCAGGTGCGCTCCAGGCCCCGCTAGCGGCCATATTTGTTAAGTATAAGTTTTAAATATTACAATCAAAAACATACAAGCTAAAGCGGGATAAAATGCATAAATCTGGATCTGTTAGATCTATCGGTACGTTATGTTTACTAGCACTTTAGTAGTTATTGCTATACATCTCTATAGAACGTTATAATATAATAAGTCAGTACTTACACACTGACTTATTCTTCATTACATATTTTATTTAATGTTAAATGTTATGTTTTTGTTTGTTTAAAGAATGCCTCGCCTCAGGGATAATCCGCCTCTGATAGTTATATCATTGATTACAATTACTTCGGAACACGTCCGACGAAAACAATCGAATACCTGGATGAGTTCTGCCCGTGTCGCCTAAAGCTAAGAAAAAGATAAATGTACGTCCATATTGCGTTTATGAACCTCGCTTTCCTTACTATTTGTGCAATATGAGCATTAATAGATAATATGTTAGTAATATAGTTACCATTTGACTATAAAAATGGTTGATGTGTAAGCCGAAATGAACTCTTGATGTGACCTGGGTGTAACTTCACGTTTTCACTGTTTTAATAATTTAACAATCCCTCTCTGTATCCATTCATAGACATTATTACGAGCAGTCATATTATTATAACTTACTTATAATATTTTAATTTTCATTTATTGTACTGCGTTATTTTTTTTAAATAACTAAGTAAATAGAAAAATTATATTTTAAAAGCAACATAATAAATTGTTTTTATACCTTTGCATTGTTATAAATATGTTTTTATTAATTGGTAATCGCACCTGGCCACCCTCTCCTTCTACGCTCTGCAGTTCGCGCCATTCTTCTATGGTCTGGGCGAGGTCGACTTGGCACAGCGGTACCTTCACCTCACCGATCTGGTCGTGTTTGGAGAAACGGTCGAAGTCGAAGATCGCAAATACGAGTGTTTTGTTCATCGCGTCCGCATACGGTACGTTCTGCAGCAATATATTTATTCGACAAGAAGCTCTATTACAGGAATATATCAACACAAAGAACTTGCTACCAACTAAATATTTATTACACAAAATGGCATCCTCTCAGCCGTAAAGCTATCTCGGCTAAGGTATTATCCATTATAACGTAGCATTTCTCAGAGAGAGGTACTGAAGTAAAGTTTAAATATTATAGATTTGAATAATCAATACTATAAAAGTTGGTTCCCTGATGATTTAAAGTCCAGTCCTGTGCCTCATACATTCTTCAAACTACTTTTAGAGAAAAAGTGGTAGTAAGTAACTGATACGCTTCGCTTATGATGTAGTCCCGCGCAGGATTCTTAAAACACAACATTTTGAGGTGGCCGTCACTTTGACACAGTCTCATTAGCCCAGTAATTTCTCAAGTTACATACATTTCAATAACAACCTTTTGGGTAAGTACCTATTATTTGATAAATAATATCTATATCATTGAGAATAACATATTATCTAAGTTCACCAATTTATAATCAACCTTATGAGAAAAAAAATACCCTTTATCTTATAGAACATCACTATGGAATCACTGTAGTGTTTAAAAATGAATTTTAAAAATATTTAATAATTTCTGGAAATAAATTGGCGAAAAATAAATATCGAAACATTTCAATGTAGAAAATGCATTATATTACCTTAAAGACAAAAGTTTCGTTGAAGATAGGACTAAGGGTTTTACGGTGGACTTTCGTTTCAAACTTCTTTTTCTTGTCAGGTAAAAGGTAAACTTTAACGTAGGGGTCTGATGTTCCTCCCATATCAAGAGCTGGAAGTTCTTCGGCCTGGAGCACTGTCACCGACAAACTGTTGCTGTTAAAGTCATACTCCAACTGGAAAGCAATTAGAAGTAATGACGTACCCTCTTAGGCTCAGACGGTTTTGGTTCATTGAGAAGATGTATTAAAATTGAAATTAAAAAAAATCGTGAAACGGAACATCAAAATTAAAACAAAGGATACAATAATGTTTTAATAAAATATGTGACATACTGATAACGAAAACTGTAATATGGAGAAATCTAAAACAAATGTTATGGAGCCAATGAAACTTCCGGAGTCTGAGCGATATTAAAATGTGTTCACATGATAGGAATGCCATTATTACTATCACGGTGATGTAAATACACAATTAGAGACTGCGTTCAATTTCATCCTCCAAGTCACTTGCTTTCTTCGTTACCTTGTATTGAAGTTTTCCTAGTTTTTGTTCTTCTTTCTTCTCCTCTCCATCATCAGGTTCTTCTGCATTCTCCGTGAGCTCTTCCATGTCCGGCTGCACCTGCGTGCACGTCCCGTGGCAAATTTCACATGAATATAGGTATTCTTACATTAAAAATGGATTCGTTATAATATTCGTTAATGCAGGAAGCATTAACAAATCACAATTATGAGTTATAAATGAAGATGTGTATGCAATTGTAACTTAGATGATCAATTTCTTTTAAAGCACAAAAATTGCGATTTCATTTATTGCAAAGTAGGTTTAAAAGAGGAAATTTATGATTCTACGGCTTAGTAGCTCGTTTTAAAGAATAAATCGATTGTGCAAATTGTCCTTCTGCTGTTTTAAGAAGCTAAAATAACTTAAGATTCATAGACTATGGAAGAGTTTAGATAGTCTTTGCTGGCTGACGATAGTAGCAACAACTACAATAATAATTGGCGGTATGTGTATTCGTGAAAAAAATTAAATGCTTACATTAGTAAATGATGTCTTTTGTTCAAGTTTATATTGATAGGATACCCATTACCTTTTCTTTGTATGCTGAGCCTAGAAGCTGGACGGACTTGAAGTCGACACCTTTCATTCCCTTCTTTCCATCCTTGGATCGTCTTTTGCGGCAACATCGCCGGATGCAGCAGAAACATACTCCAAGAACCACTATACCTACGCCTGAAAATTTTATCGATTATCAAAGTTTGTTTGTTATACGTAAGCCTTTTATATAATAACAGAAGAAATAGTATATTTAGTAAATATTTTATATATCTTGACCAAAGAGAATTGATCTCGAGTAAACATTACAAATGAAATAAAGGCTTAAGCTCTGTGTCTGCATAACTTATAAGCATGGTGTGACTATACGTAGGTAACACTAAAAGTTTTGCGTAACTTAAAAAAACAACATGTTATAACCAAAATATTATGTTTATTGCTTTTCAAAATAGTCTCCTTTACATTTTAAACATTTTTTCATGCAATCGAACCATTTTTTAAAACGGAAGGACCACAGATCTGAAGGCATGTTTTCTACGTGCTGAACGCTTTTACTGCCTCTTCGGAATTTGTAAAAGTGAAACCTCTCATCAAATCTTTGATTTTAGGGAAAATACAGAAATCACGGGGTGCTAGGTTGGGGCTATGTGTAGGGTGGGTGACGAGTTGTACTTTTTCGGAAGCTAAAAATGACTTAGTTTTGTGGACTGTGTGTGAAGAAGCGTTGTCGCTTCTTCACGGCTTTTTGGTCATCTTTTTATTGAACTTTTTTTAACACCCGTGGTAAACAAATGGTACAATACCACTTGGCATTAACACTCTTTTGATCTTCAAGTGGAATTGTGCAGATGGGACCCGTAGCTGAGAAAAATGTGCGATCATTTTTTTACCAACGTTTCTCGCCTGCCTCACTTTTGTTGGCCTATTCTCATTTTCAAACACCCATTCACATTGCTGTTTTTATTTTCGGGTGTCCCGTTTCGTCTCATGTGACAATGTCATAAACAGCATAATCATCAAGCAGCATCCGTGGTCGTACTTCATTAGCTTCTGCTCCGCTGTCAGTTCATGAGGGATCCAACGACAACAAAGTTTCCGAACTGTCAATTCTTCGTGTAAAATTTTCTGAATTTGGCTCATACCAATCCCCAATAGTCCTTGAATTGTCTCATAGGTAATCCGCGGGTTTTCTCCAATTAGCCGCTTAACAGTAGCCACATTATTGTCGTTGACCGCAGTTGAAGGATCTCAAATTCAGCAAACCATCGCCTCACACTAAACCGTTTTGAAGACGAGCGGCATCGCTCTAAAATCTTTTCGACTCAATCCCATTTTCGTTGTGTACGTAGAACTTTGATGTGTGATAAAAACAATTGACAAATGATTTCCTATTAGCTAGAAGTGCAAAACTTTTAGTGTGCCCCATGTATTTTGATTACATTGCACGAAATGTTTGGCTTTCCGGTGTTAAGTTAGTATAGAGATTCCATCTCGACACTCAGCTGACATTCGCCATCACAATAAATATTCCAAGATCCCACTGCTCGATTCTGCAGGTACGTATTTTTTTAACATCAGAAAATTAATAGTTACTTAAATAAATTACAGGTGCATGCGGCCAATTTTTTATAGACAACGCTTGCTAATATATACACCCTAAATATTCAATTATAAAATTTGTTTTATCTGCAGAATCGAGCGGTGGGGTCTTAGGCTAAGAGTTAATTTTAACAGCGCGTTAGTCCTCCACAAAAAAGTTGTATTTCGTTCAAGAAATTGTTTTGAGACCAGATAATTACTGTACAAGAGTTCAATTGACTTACCAACGAGTATAGCAACCAGCTGCCACGTTTCCATGTTCATCTTTCTGGCTAACTCTTCGGTCTTCTCGACAATACTTTCTTGGGTTGTTGTCGTAGAAGGTAGCCCGGCTTCGGAAGACGTGATGGACCCCATTGTATTTGATGCATTCACTGCACCTGCTGCAATCAATATAACATTAAGTTATTAGTGGCCGTCTGGCCGCCGGTGTCTGTCCACTGATGGGGAGTGTCCACTTAAGCAGAGGCCACACAAGTCACCTCCCGAACTCCTTACGTGGAGCGCTCACACACAAAATGTATCTCGGTCTACTGTAGCGGAGCGCAGTCCTTAATGCGATACGACAATAACCATGTCGCTGAGCACCCGCCACTTTCACAGTTCTGAAGGCCTACCATCAACTTTAAATTAGCAATTCAATTCCGATGCAGTTTAGGTACCTAAACTGAATCGCTAAGATGCCTACGCATGAGAAGCCTTTAACTGAATTGCGTTTGAATTGCTTATGGACAAATGAACGAAATATATTTTTCTTTGGTCCGCGGTGTGAGAAAGAGATGACGCTGTACAGTCGTTGCATAAGTATCTCTCTCTTACCATATGCGTTGCGTTTCGAAACCTATAATGATATGATTTTAAGAGTTTTTTTGCATAGAAATACATATACATTCTAAAATTGCGCTTTATAGCGTCAAATTATAAACCATTGAGCCTTTTTAGTACTTATTAAATAATACTAATATATACTAATGTACATAGTTCTTTGAGTGACAAATTAAAGGTGTGCTTAGGTGTTTTTTTGAGTCAATTGAATCGCAATAACAGTTCATGGTAGGCCCGCAGATGAAGAAGGTCTCGTGTGTGTAGCTACTCCGCTTCTCACACCCTTTTAGTCTAGTCTAGTCCATATAATAAGAGTCCACAACCGCCATTCAATTGAATACCTTCCACATGACAGTCACAACGGCTGTCGGCCATATCTGTCTGCTCACCTGAGGAGGCGGTGGTCGAGGCGGTCACGGTGGTGTTCTCCACCTTGGCCGGGAGCTCCGCATCTCGGCGCCATCGCAAGTGGGGCGACATGTCTGTAGAACGTTTGATATCAATGTTTACATCACTCACAATATTATGCGTCTTAGACGTCAGACCTGACCATTCTATCGGACTTTGGTAACAGTTAACTCGTCTACATTTCGACAATCTTATTGTATACAGGTTTATTGGTCAATCGACGTATTCCCGTTAGAATCTATCACCATAGGGGTGATATATTTTTGTGATAATTTTAACTCATTATGCATTTTGCAGTGTTGGTAGGAGGGTCCATCACAAGATGGACCAACGATCTGGTCAAAATCGCCGGAATACGTCAGGACCGATCGTCATGGAGATCTTTGTTGGAGGTCTTTGTCCAGTAGTGGACGTCTTCCGGCTGATGATGAAGATGCATTTTGCAAAAGTGAACCATTTTTGATTTATTATGTTTTTTAGATCTGTTCATAAAGTAAAAAATGCATCACCAAAAATTTATTTAAAAAATCTCATTTGATCTTCTCATTTATAAAAACAAATAAACACTTGTTATTTATTAATATTTTAACAATAATTATTATCGAACCAAATTTAAAAATCCAAGACGAAAAACGATATTGTTTCAATATTTTTTTGAGATTTTTTTACACTAATAAAGCACTAAAAATAAAATAACATTATCAAACTTGGGTTTAGATTATTTTAAAATCATGACCCGTTCTCTTAGCTCTCTAACAATGCATAATAGTTAATTTAAATTGAAATATGGAAGATCTTAATCAAAATGAACAACATATTTTTCATAATTACACAAATGAAAAAAAAAATTTACAAAATAACAACCGACTTCAAAAAGTATACTATAAAAAGTAGTACTATTCCAAAAAAAAAATATAATGTGCACTAAAAGGTATAAAAATAATTGCGTATTTTTATACAATCTAATTTATTAATTTAATTCTAGTTACGACTATTGTTATTTTTGGAATCGGTGTCCTTCCGCCGCGACGAGCTCTTGCCTCCTCACGACTCAAGCACAACTCACCTATAACTATGTATGTAGTAACAAACCTATCATGGATGACTCCAACTCCAAAAATTACAATAATCGTAACTAGAATTAGATTAATTAATTAAATTGTATAAAAATACGCAATTATTTTTATACTTTTTAGTGCAAATTATATCTATTGTTTTGGAATAGTGTTTTTGAAGCCGGTTGTTTTTTGTTATTTTTTTTTTATTAAGAATATCGACAAACACCGCAACACACGATTCTCTGTATGATGCAGGATTCTATTCGTAAGGATTGAAGTTGTAAAACTTCAATTCAGATTTAGAAGACTTATTATCTTGTTAAATTAGTATAACAATAAAGGCTTTTTTTATTTTATAATATGTTAGTGACGTGCACACATAATCTTAAAGCTTTAATATTATTCTGATTTTAGGTTCGGCTGAATGGAGCCACTAAGTGAGCCGAACACCGACTGTGCCGGCAGACACTGTAATCTAAACCGACCGACCTAATGTATTCTGTGCTCTAGTGACAGGTCGCGTTGGCGTCGAGATCGATAAGTCGCCGATTTAGTTAATTTTTTTTGAGTTGATGACCAGGTGACTAGAGGGCGCAGCTGGCCGTGAACCGTTATGTGTCTACTTAACTAATAAGTCGTGAGAAATGAAAGCTTAATAATATTGGAATTAAATAAACCCTCACAGACTCTGAAGGAACTAAACTCTATGTAAGTAGTAGTAGGTACCGAATGAGGTAGCACAGTTAGATAATGTGCCAGGTCTGTACTGTGGAAAATAAAATTAATGATCAATAAACTTTTTGCTTAAGCGTTATTATTAGGTTTCTTTATTATTTATGATTGATTTATAAGAAATTAATAATTTAATTAACGCAGTTGAAATGCGATCTTTGCGTAGCATGTGGGGGGTGAGACTAATTGATAGAATTCCGAAAGAAGATGTCGTGACAAGGATTGAGAAAGGAATGCTGAAATGGTTTGGACTCGTGGAGCGAATGAGTGAAGAAAGAATGACAAAACAAATATATAAGACAAGTGTTGTGAGCAAGCGGGTCGCGGGAGACCTCGTAGGACATTCGTCGACCAAATTGGGGGCGTATTGAAACATGGAAAGGTCCGAAGCACCCGGAACTGGCGAGCATGTATGAAAATGTATATAGAAGAAACGCGTGAGGTTTGTAAGAATAGAAGCAAGTGGCATTCCCTTGTCTCTGCTTACCACGACGGGAAACAGACGTGAGGTGTGTGTTATAAGAAATTATGTTTTTCAAGATATGTTTTTCATAAAAATGTTGCTAGTAGCAAGGGCCGCGTCTGTCGTATTGTTTGACTAGCCTTCCTTATCCGAATATTTCAGCCGTTGTAATGATACTTGTAGACCCCAGGACAGACTTACTGACTCACTCCACTTTATACCACAATCATTGGAATATTAAAATATACTGTAACTAAATATAATGAAACTTGCCTGTTACTATTTTTTAATTTAAAACTAACAAAATTTATCAATTGTGATAAAATTTTCCATGACAGAGTCCTGGATGAACAACCAAAGATGGCCATAAAATTTTTGCCTGAAACCTGGAAGTGTTCTCTAGAAAATCAAAGTCTAAAGACTTAGGTCGTAAGTTATATTGTATTGTTTAAAATTAGATTAAATTAAACTGTATACAGATTTAAACGACTTTCAAATATGTTGCAATTAGTTCACAAACACCACGTTGTGTTCAAATTTGTGAATCAAGCGAATACTTAGTGTTCACCGACAAATAATCAAGCATAAATCTATATATATAAAAATGAATTGCTGTTCGTTAATCTCGCTAAAACTCGAGAACGGCTGGACTGATTTGGCAAATTTAGGTCTTTAATTATTTGTGGAAGTCCAGAGAAGGTTTAAAAGGTAAATAAATAGGAAAATGCTGCTAAATTAACTAAAAACAACAAATTTGGTTTTCCTTTGATGTGTCCATACATAATTTCTATGAGAGAATTTATTGACGCACGGTTTGACAGTTCTGCTGTGAAACAATTTCATTACAACAGCAGGGTGCATATTTTAATAATAATAATAATAATGTTTGATGTTATGATATATTTTATTTATTATATACAGAACATCGTCTGTCGGGTCAGCTAGTATTATATAAATGGCTGTTTTGTTAAAAAAAATCCTGTTCACCACATTCTTATAATTGGTTACAGACTTAGATTAACGATTGGTCAAGTATGGCAACTTTTACTACGACCAAATAGGCGTACTTGAGCCAGTCTCGAACAATGTGTTATGTTGACATATGTGGCACGTTCTGTTAAACTTTGCTAATAATTGAAACTAAAATGCCAGGTTTCGTAGTAAAACTATGTAAAAATAATACTACAAGAAATAAGAAAGACGCTGGGAGCACATATTATCATCAGTAAGTATTTTGTATTTTATTAATTTAAATGTAAAATAACACAAAGCGCTTGTTACAAAATTTGTAAGATACCATTGAATGTCAAGATGCCACGCACACAAGCATCTAATAGTTGCCGAAATTAAAAAGCTATTGTTCTTTGGTAGTGCGGTATCTAGTTGGAGCACAGCGGGGACCAATCCTTAATCTAAGGTTACAGACAATAATCAGGCGATTATCATAATCGACCACAAAAGGCTTAGTTAATCGTAGAAGATTGATTATTTTCACAGTTCTTACCTCTTACCAAAGAGTACAATAAGTAAACGTAGTAACTTCCATAGATAATATATTAATAAATAGGTACTACCTAGTTAAGTAATCCTTACTAATCTATCTTCTATATTTATATAAAGAAAATGGTATTTTTTTATAGAATAGGAGGACAAACGAGCGTAAGGGTCACCTGTTGTTAAGTGATCACCGCCGCCCACAATCTCTTGCAACACCAGAGGAATCACAGGAGCGTTGCCGGCCTTTAAGGAAGGTGTACGCGCTTTTTTTGAAGGTACCCATGTCGTATCATGGAAACACAGCACAAGGTAGTTCATTCCACAGCTTTGTAGTACGTGGAAGAAAGCTCCTTGAAAACCGCACTGTGGAGGACCGACACACATCCAGATGGTGGGGATGATATCCTAACTTGTGGTGGTCTTTGTTTGAGGCTCTCTCATCCCTAAACCACTGATCGTATTGACATAAAACTACCACCATTCGATGCGAAATTTATCCTAGATGGTTTATGGCTACTTATTTTTCTATTGTATATTTCCTTTTAAAATTCGCACAGCGAAGCGGGCGGGAACGGCTAGTTAATATTATAAATGTGAATGTAAGCTTGTTTGTTACGCTTTCACGCCTAAACCACCCAACCGATTTTGATAAAATTTAGTACAGAGATAAACTAGAGCTTGAAAAAGGACATAAACTACCTTCTGCATATACTTTTTTGACTTACTCGTGTAAGACATTGACTATTTGAAGTTTGAGTGTGTTTGTTGCATCATTTTACATTTTACATATTATATTGTAATTGAAATGATTTGTAAATCGATGTAAATGTAAATCTTGATATAAAAGAGTGGCAATGAGTTTCTTGCTACTTCTTCTCATTAGTCCAAGTTATATAGAGCGCACTTCTCGAATGAAAATCACTGCAGAACGGTCTCTTTCAATTTTATATCTTATATGCACGGACGAGTAAAAAAAAGGACTCCGCGCCGTGATATTAGCAAGTGAAGCACCGTTATGTTAGCTAGTGTGAGTGCGGTTACGGGGGATACTAGTTACACAATTTTTTCTCCCTTAAATAATCATATATGTCCACAAATAATTTTATAGTATCGTTATTACACTTTTTCACAACACACGACGGCATTTTTAAACTATATTATTGAGACGCAAACTGATCTGTCACAGACTAAGTATGACAATTCTCATAATGGCCGCCTAACGGCCTGTAGTAGTGTAAGTGTGTGCGTGGGGCTATGTATTTACACGTTAATCGGCTTGTTTTGGTGCTACACTGTTATGTAAGGTGACACGGAGTCCATATTTATTTACTAGTCCGTGCGTATACTATTATAATATTGTACCAAATCAAAATGCTATATGAATAAACATCATTTTATTTTAAGGGCTTAAATTCTTATTTGGTCACATATTAAGACTTGATAAAACCCTCGGCTTAATAACCACTGTTTGAAAAAGCTCCATGTTTAACCAATGTCATTTTCCATAATTGGACGGTTTTAAAATCGACGGTTATCTTCGTTTCGGTGAATTCCACCCTTAGAAGCAGAAGGCTTGTTTGTGAATATTTTCGGTCCTTATATTATAAATTTTACACTAGCTGACCCGACAGACGTTGTTCTGTCTATATAATAAATAAAATAATGTTTATATGAATTTGTTAATAATAATATATCATAACATCAAAAATTACTTCGTAAAATATGCACCCTGCTGTCGTAATGAAATTGTTTAACAGTAGAACTGTCAAACCATGCGTCAAAAAATTCTCTCATAGAAATTATGTATGGACACATCAAAGGAAAAACAAATTTGTTGTTTTTACTTAATTTAGCAGCATTTAAACCTTCCCTGGAGTTCCACAAATAATTCAAGACCAAAATTAGCCAAATCGGTCCAGCCGTTCTCGAGTTTTAGCGAGACTAAGTAACAGCAATGCATTTTTATATATATAGATAGTTTTACATAACCCACTGTGCTATACTGAGGTATATTGACCCAATATAAAATCCTCACGGAAAAAATCGTGAATATAATATTATATTATATATATCGCAAATAACCACCTACCGGTAATAATTATCAACTATTTATCTTCATGTTTTAGTTTATCGTTAACGTTAATATATTACCTATTATAGAAATATCTGAAATAAAAAACATGTAAATTTAAACAGTTATTTGTAAACATAAAACCATTCGCTTTGACTGTTTGTATGTTTTGAAGATGTTTGATGTTTCATTTATTGTTAACTAGCTGCCCCGACAGACGTTGTTCTGTTCATATTTAAAAAAACTCTTGCGGATGTAATTTCGTAAAATCCGTAGTAGTTAGCTGACCTCTACTCGGCGAAAGGAATATTCCTACCAAATTTCAAGTCTCTACGCCTAATGGTACCCAAGATATCGTGATGAGTGACTATTTACGTGGAAATCTCTTATATATATAGATTTACTGTGTACCTAAATGTACAAATTAATTTCTATTGGAATTACCTATCTAGTGTGTCATCAAAATAATACGTCTTATCATTTCATTCATACACAATTAAAAGTAGTTGGTACCTACGATTGTAATAACTGATAAAGATATCCATCATATCTACATGGCTTACGTGAGCAAATATTGTAGTCTTAATGTTTAGAAGATATTTATTACGTAACCAACATCACAGAGGGGTGCAGGCTTTCATAAGGGTCAAGGTCAGGAACCATAACCGATATATTCTGAAGATGCCTGCTCCGTCCGATCTATCTCTCAGACTTCCGTTTCATATGTTAGAGGATAAAACTTTTATGTAATTAAACTAAATGTAAATAAATCTATTATCAAAAAATAAATTGGGTATCATTGTTTTAAACAAGGAAAGACAGAAAATTCCTTAAGTGGTATTCGGTCAGGAACACCACAATGGAGATGATTCGACAAGAAATCTTCGGAGGCTGGATGTTTGTGACGAGTCGCGTGCTTGTGAGATAAACGTCACAGAGGTGCAGCTGAAATGTCTCGCTTTGAGGTCAACTCTGGTGCTGGTACAGTACTTTTAATGTACCTTTATGCAGCTAAACCTCACTCTTCTACGATTGCGTCAATCTTTGGCATTGGCCAAAGATTCAAGCCGATTGGAGATGGCTTGATGTTCGGTGATTCCTGATCTTTTTTTATGAAATTAAGGGACGAGACGAGCAGGACGTTCAGTTGATGGTATTTGCTACGCCCTGCCCATTACAATGCAGTGCCGCTCAAGATTCTTGAAAAACACAAAAATCCTGAGTGGCAATACAAATAACGCTCGTTACCTCGAGATATACGGCGCCCTTCAGATCGAAACACAATCTTTGTTAAATGCGGTCAAATGGAAGAACGATCCCGACCCAGAGATGAGGCGATTGAAAAAATCGACTTAACTCGAGTATCAAGTGGAGCAGAGTTTAGTTTTATTAGATTTTTTATATAGTTTATTTAAACTAAACTGGCCGTGACATATTTTTTTAACTTTGAACCAGCGGACGTGGACCTCGCAGAACAACTATCTAGCAATTTATGTCAATCTTTAGTAAAGTTCCGACCACAAAGTTTAGATAAGCGAGCTAGTAATCGCTCTCATACAAGAAGTGCAACATACATCTGCTATCCATAAAGCATTTGCTATTTGCAAGAGATTCAATCATGCTTCTTAATATGATGATTCTTGGTTCTAAAGAATTCATACATTTACTTAAACGCAATATGCAAAACAAACTACATTACTTAGCATAATCATTATATTATGCTTCTTATCTGCATTAGATATCACAGTACCTTTAAATTAATTGTTATAATTTAAATTATATCTAGGCAACTATTAATTGCAGAATTGGCAACTATGTGATGATTCGCTCATCACCTCTGGGCGGTTTAATTTATTTCACTGCACAATAAGTGATAAATGAATCGATCGCCCGCCTACGCGATACAGTTTGATGATTTGCATAAACAACGTTTGATAATTTGGTTGATAAAAAGAGTTTTAGGCAAATAACATTCTCAATTAAGCTAGAAAATATCTGAAAAGTACTATTTATTAAGTAAAATTTGAAATTGGGCCACGCAAGATACCTACTCAGTCAAATTAAAAAGTCTGCGTTAAATCTATGTACTTCCAAAGCTATTTTAACTCACCTCTATCTTGATGCAACACTGGTATGAGCACTATTTATATTTTAAAGAACCCACTATGCACTACCTATTTAGTTTCATATCAAACGAATTTCACGAAAGAATGGACCGTTCCTGTGCTAGCTCAGGGCTGGCCAAGATGCGCGCGCAACCAATCGATTTTTCTGCGCGTTGCGTTGCTTCGAGTATTCCGTACTTTGCTGAGTCAAACGGTTTACGTCACACATTGCGTTTGATGAGTTTCAATATCAATAAAGTGTTGAATGGGAGACGTTATGACTTTGAAGTAAAGTAAATCACAATGGCGAAGACTGACAGACGCGGCTCATCAAACACGGTAGCGCTCGCTGATAAAGTTAATACGAGCGCAAATATTTAGCAAACGTTAAGGCATTTCGTAATGTTGAGGTCCTACTGACGAATCGTAAGACCAGTATAACACTTACATAAACAACTTGTCGTATCATTCTGATGACGTATCTTGTTTTCTAGAAGATTTTAGTATAGTTGCTAGTCTACTTGTATCCAGGATAGCTTGTTGTAATTCTGAGGATAAATAAACCCATGGCACAGTAGGTATTCCGATTCAGCAGTCCGGAACTTGGCCACAAAATAAGAGAAGGAAGGTTGTAACAGAAGTCTCACTTAGACACCTTTTTACGAAATAAATACTTTAAATACCTCTTTCTACCTAACTTAGTTCTCATTTGGAAGCCGTTTAGGTTCATAACACATTGATAAATTAGTCTCTCTACCTACCTACTCAGGGTTTAGGCGCGCAAAGAAAACAGCAAGTGCCATTGTAACGATAGTTAGCTATTCTACTTGTGGCTTATTTTTTATGTATTTTATTTATTAAAATAGGTGACGAGACGAGCAGGACGTTCAGCTGATGGAAATTGATACGCCCTGCACATTACAATGCAGAGTCGCTCAGGATTCTTGAAAAACTCAAAAATTTTGAGCGGCACTACTCATTTGCCCAGTAATTTCACTAGCTACGGCGCCCTTCAGACCGAAACATTAATATTTACACATTACTGCTTCACGGCAGAAATAGGCGCCGTTGTGGTACCCATAATCTAGCCGGCTACCTGTGCAGAGGAGTCTCCCACTGGTACTGGTGGCTTGTGGTTGAGGAACAATCTGACACAGCCTGATGGAAGAAAAAAGAAATATCTACGTGAGCTACGTGAAATGTTTTGTGGAAGTGCTGCAACCCAGGTTACGCCAGTTTGTTGCAGCGCTATTAATAGTAATAAGTAACAATCTCTTTGGGCAGTTTATGTATCTAATGACTTTCGTAGAAGATAAACTTGCCTCGAAGGACTCAAACACAATCAATTCGATGGAAGAGAAATTGTTTTTTAAGGAAGCTGAGAATTCTGAAAGCGAGGGCCAGTTGTTGAAATTATGCGAGTGTTTGTTTGTAACCTCTTGCACAATGTCACAATGGAAAGATTTTTAGTTAATTACGGCCCAGTGGTAAAAATAATTCAAAGTCAAAGTCGAATAAACTTTAATAAATAGGGTAAAACTAAGCGATTTTCAATCGTTACTATAAATATTTCTTTTAAATTACTGAATCAACGATAATTATTTGTAAAAGTGTAGCTCGTGAGAAGAACACGCAATAAAGTCAACGGCCAGTCTTTGAAATCAAATTGACTATTTTACAATGGCTGTAATACATAACAAATTAGTCTGCAAGGTGCTCCAAAGAACGACATACTTAAATCTTCGCAAACTATGAAAACAGATGCCTTGTATACAATATACAACTATATACTTTAAGACAGTTTCGGAGATGGGCCACATAGCAAGGTAAAAAAAAACAAAAGGTGAATTTATGGCTGCACCTGATAGGCGAGAGGCGTGTGGGAAGATCGAAGAAGTTATGAGTATTTGACATGGTAGCCGTAGCGGGGAATATACATAAAATCAAATATAAATTAATTTATTTATATATTATATTTTTAATATTGATAATGAATATAAGATGTTTCTAGGTTAACTCATTACGTAATAACTTAAGACAGAAGGACCCTTAAGCTGGGACTGAACAAATTGACCGACTTGATATTATCATGTACTATTATATATTCGGACAGATGGCCGTTGGGGCAGTAAGGTCCTCGAATGACGACCACGTACCGGAAGACGTACCTAGTTTTTTCTTTTTTTTTTTATGGAATAGGAGGACAAACGAGCGTACGGGTCACCTGGTGTTAAGTGATCACCGCCGCCCACATTCTCTTGCAACACCAGAAGAATCACAAGAGCGTCGCCGGCCGTTAAGGAAGGTGTACGCGCTTTTTTTGAAGGTACCCATGTCGTATCGTCCCGGAAACACCGCACAAGGAAGCTCATTCCACAGCTTTGTACGTGGAAGAAGCTCCTTGAAAACCGCACTGTGGAGGACCGCCACACATCCAGATGGTGGGAATGATATCCTAACTTGTGGCGTGTCGTGCGAAGGTGGAATTCGGCGGCAGGAATCAGGTTAAATAGCTCTTCGGAACACTCCCTGTGATAAATGCGGTAGAAGACACACAATGAAGCGACCTCTCTACGCAACGCCAAGTGATCTAGCCGTTCACAGAGCACTGGGTTCCCGACAATACGAGCTGCTCTGCGCTGCACGCGGTCAAATGGATCGAGCTGATACTGGGGTGCGCCAGACCAGAGATGACAGCAATACCCTGTGTGGCCGGACCTGCACTTTGTAGAGCGCTAGAATGTAGGCCGGTTGAAGTATTGCCGTGCTCTATTGATGACGCCCAGCTTCTTCGAAGCCAATTTGGCTTTGCCATCCAGATGGCCACGGAATCGGCAATCGCTCGAGATTTCGAGACCCAGTATTCCGATACTAGGCGAGGATTTAGGGAAGTGTTGTCTAAGAGCGGTGATACGGCAAATGGGGATTTTTTAGTGGAAAACGCGCAAACTTGAGTCTTCTGGGGGTTGAATTGGACAAGGTTCAATTTACCCCATTCCGCGACCTTCTCGAGAGAGGACTCGATAGAAGACACAAGTTTCTGCACTGGTCGACGTTTTCTCGAGAGAGACTTGCATGGCCCGTGTATACGGCATCACCAGTGCTGTCGTCTGCATAGCAATGTATGTTGGAGGTGTCCAACATATCATTGATATGCAGAAGTAACAGCGTGGGAGATAGCACACAGCCTTGGGGCACTCCAGCGTTCACGGGCTTGGGATTCGAGCAAAACCAGAAAGCTGGAGGTCCACTTGCATAAGCTCTCGGGAAGCCTAAATGATGGAAGTTTTGAGAGGAGCGCCTTGTGCCATACATGATCAAAGGCCTTCGCTATATCCAGGCTAACTGCCAGGCCTTCCCCCTTGCTTTCAATAGCCGCCGCCCATCTATGTGATAGGTATACCAGAAGATCACCTGCCGACCGACCATGGCGAAAGCCGTATTGTCGGTCGTTGATCAACTGGTGACCCTCTAGGTATACTAAAAGCTGGCGGCTTATAATGCTCTCCATGATTTTGGAGAGCAGGGAGGTAATAGCAATAGGCCTGTAGTTTGCCGGATCCGAACTGTCTCCATTTTTTTGGATCGGATGGACAAGGGCTGACTTCCATGAGTCAGGGACTACGCCTTTGGAATAAGAGTGCCGGAATAAACGCGTTAGTACCGGCGTCAACTCAGGGGCACACGTTCTAAGCACGATTGGAGAAATGCCATCCGGCCCGCTCAACTTCCTGACGTCCAACGAAAACAGAGCTTGCCCAACAGTTTTCTGTCTGAACTGTACTTCAGGCATAGAGCTCTGACACCGCGGGATGGTCGGCGGTGCTTTCCGTTGTCGTCAAGAGTCGAGTTGGAGGCGAAAAGAGCGCACAGGAGATCGGTTTTCTCTTTTGCCGTATGGGCCAGGGCCGTATTCCTCAATGTGCAACGGCGGCATGGACGGCTGGTTGAAGTTACCAAGAGCAGCTTTCGACAACGACCAGAACTTGCGTGTTCCGGTTGGGTAACTGGAAAGCTGCTAGTCGATTTTGACGACGTGCCGTTGATTTGCCGATTAAAAAATCTGGAGGCACTGTTATATTTCCTCTTAAGAACTTTGCAGTTCGGATCCTTTGTGCCCAGCGCCGCAACCCAAGTTCGATACGCCTGTTTTTTGCAATCAGATGCTGCTTTAACTGACGCATCGAACCAGTGCTGTGATCTGCCACCGATCGGTACTACAGAGCTTGGTATAAAAATATCCATGCCCTGCAGTATCACATCGGCTACTGCAACGGCTCAGGCACTAGGATCATCCGAAGGGAAACAAACCTTGCCCCAAGGGTAGGATGCAAAAAAGGAACGCATCCTATCCCAATAATGGCCTCCGGTCCTCGACACTAATCTATGCGAAACATAGCGGCGCTAGGCCGCTACTTCACGCCGGTATTCTGTGCGAGTGTGGTAAGTAACCCGGACGAGTCTGGCCCGATTGTGTTGACGTCATAAGACGACAGCGTGACTCTCTCACTGTCAAAAAGCCCGTACTCGCCTCTTACGACACCCTTGGGCCTGGGACTACTCTATTCTTTTTACGCCCCGGAGAAGCACAGGGCAGTAGTGTTGGTAGGCCCTTCACAAGATGGACTGACGATCTCGTCAAGATCGCCGAAATACGTTGGATGAGGGCAGCGCAGGACCGATCGTTGCGGAAATCTTTGGGGGAGGCCTTTGTCCGGCAGTGGACGTCTTCCGACTGATGATGATGATGATGATATATTCTTTGGTATTACATGTATCTTACAACTTTTTTTGATAGCTTCACATTTCTTTTTGTAGACAGTCCTACATTTTTTCCTCTTCGATACCTTCTACTTCATGAATACCAACAACGGATTTTCTTAAGGTCCACTCTCTGTCTTATAAGCTTTTCTTATTTGTGTAGGTAGTCTTCCTCTTTTACTTTTCCAGTAAGTACCTACTATCTGAGCTTCAGCTACATATAGTTTTTCTCAAAGCCCACTCCCCGCCTCTAAGGGTTTTTCGCGGAGGCTTTGATGTTACAATTTTTGACAAGACTGGACGGTAAATACTTCTTAGTTTATTGTATTCACAATTTAAGAAATACTGCGCTTTATTACTTCCAAAGCCGACATTAATAATTAGGTATAAGCCACCCAGACTTGAAACTCTCAAAAGGCTCTGCCACGTAGGCTTGACATACAAACACCAACTGCATAAATAACTTTCTAATCCCATATATATTATAGTGATATACAAAGTTATTTGTGCAGTAGATAACTGGATCGAAATTGGAAAATATTTTGTCTTCCCTTTATTTATACACTAAATACTAATTGTATTCTAAATTTGAAGCTTCTAAGTCTGCTAGAAGTGCCTTTGATGATCGCTCAGTCAGTGAAAAAATTAAGAAACTCTGATTATTTATAATTCTTAAACTACTGGTTCAAATAGAAAGAATTTTAACCCCCAGGTACAGGCTTTCTGTCCAGTATGACTCCCACTTCTCAGGTTTCGTCTGAAGTCTGCTGGACGAAGGCCACCCCAAAAATCGCTATGACGATCAGTCCTGCGCTGCCCTCATCCAACCCACTCCAGCAGTTTTGACCAGATACACAGCACGAGATCGCCATTCAAGGACTTTAGTGCCCCAAAGGCCATCTGTCCGTCGAGCCATGAGCCCTTCGCAACTTTGGTTGTCAAGTCAAGATATAAATAAAATTTAAAGTTATGGTTAATAGATGAATGCATAGTTTAAGAGACTTTTATAGCCATAAATATTAAAATTTTAAACTATTTATTTGAGAGTGATATCGACAAGCTTATGTTTTATTATGATGTTATTTTAAAATGACGTGTGTTAATAACGCAAAAATATATAAACTTTAATATTGTCAATTAAATACTTGTATGACGATTTAGTGGTGAATTTTGCTATGCCACTCCCAATTATTATACAAAAACTATGAAACCATGACTTATGAAAAGTAAATAAAATTCATTTCATTTTAGACTCGACAGAACTAGTATGGCAAAACAATTGTTCCAGGAATAATCAGTAATTAAAGTTTCTTTATTGGTAACTCCTGCTTGTTAAGGAGCTCAGTCAGATTCGTTTAAATGTTAATATATTCGAGCTGTTAATCTAATAATCATCTTTCCGTAAGCGGAGATTATCGCATCCATGTAAGAACCACTTACAAAATAAAAAAAAACCTGCGCAGAAAACATGCGCAACAAACATCTTACAAACGAGTAAAGGTCAAAAGAATTAATTATTTTATAAGAAAAGTACTTACTTACATAGATTTTGTTTGTGTTGTAAATTATATCGAATGGATTTAGAAATGCAGAAAGAGAACACAAACACGAAACCACAATAACAAATACGAAAATTTTGAACTAAACCATGAGATTGTTAATTATTTGATATTATCAATGTTATTCAGTCACTTAAAGGTATCTTAATACTATTTAAGTCATTATGTCAATTTCAATGAGTTAGAAAGAGAAAATATATTTGTATTTAGCAGAATTAAAAATATTGTGCTTATTAATAATCGTACCTGGCCGATATAACAGTGATCGTGTTTATTATCTAAACAGCAAAATATCGTATTCCATTCTGGGAGTCACTGATAGGTATAATTAAGGCTGTTACGGATTTACAGCCACTAGGGAACGGTTTATTCCCGAAACTAACTGTTCAGGGGCGCTGTTGTCGCGTCTTCATAATCAATAAAGTCAGCGAATACAGCGCTTTAAGTAAAGCGCTTTTTTGCAGTATATACTACATGCCAGTTTCTTGATCGACTTTAACGCTTAAATTATACGTAAAACTAAATAAATAATAAAATATGACATTAGTAAAACCTTAACTTAGATAAGATATAAAATTTCACCAAATACGGTTTAAAATAACACAAAAGTTTGACAATAAATGACTCGTGTATTTATGCACAATATTTTGCTACACATATATTAGATTTGCCAAATTTTAGACATGAAAGCATTTTTGCTGGTGTTATCGAAGGGCTGATCATTCCCTTCCCTGAAATATTGTCCATCCACCATGCTCGGGAACACGCGCCACTTTTAGCTGGATGATGCGTTCACCAAGAACTCTACTTCATGTTCTTAAAATTTTAGTTGTTCATATACTTATACATTATTTATAATTTAATTTATTTACAATGTGTGTGTTCAGTACACACACCATTATCTACTGTATTCAATAAATATTATGGTTATATTTAATAAATTTACATTTTTTTTTAAAATTTACTTTTTGATTATGTATGGTAGTTTTTGAAAACAACGCCTTGTGCCACACACGATAAGAGGCCTTCGCTATACCCAGGCTAATTGCCACGCCTTCTCCCTAGCTTTCAATAGCCGTCACCCATGTGTTAGGTATACCAGAATATCGCCCGTTGACCGACCATGGCAAAAGCCCATTTGTCGGTCATTGATCAACCGGTGACCTTATAAGTATACCAAGAGCTGGCGATTATCAATGTCTTCCACGATTTTCAAAGCAGGGAGGTAATAGCAATAGGCCTGTAGTTCACTGGATCAGAACTGTCTCCTTTTTTTTTGGATCGGATGTACAAGGGCTGACTTTCATGAGTCCATTACTACGCCTTTTGAATAGGAGTGCTGGAATAAATGCGTTAGCACCGGTGTCAACCGGGGCACACGTTCTAAGCACGACGAGAGAAATGCCGGGCCGCTCAACTTCTTAATGTTCAACGAAAACAAAACTTGCCGAACAGTTTTCTCTTTGAATTGTACTTCAGGCATAGAGCTCTGACACCGTGGGAAAGTCGGCGGTCGAAAAGAGTAGGACTCAAAACGAGTGCACTTTCTCACTCTTTTGCCGTATGGATCAGAGTGCTATTCCCCATATGTAGGGTGGCAGGGACGACTGGTTGAAGTTACCAAGAGCAGCTTGTGACAACACCCAGAACTCACGTGTTCCGGTCAGGTAACTAGAAAGATGCTCGCCGATTTTGACAACTCAATCAATATCGGACGGCGATTTGCCGCTTAAAGAATCTGGAGGCACGGTTATATTTTCGCTATAAAATTTTGCAGTTCGAATTATCTACATAAGTTTTTGTGTAGTACTAAGCTATATAAGTTACTATGGTTTTTTAACTATCCCACGGGAACTCTTTGAATTTCCGGGAAGAAAAGTATCTAAGACGTTAACCGGTAATATAAGGTATCTTTATGCCAACATTTATTAAATTAGGTGCAGTTTGTTGTTGTGAATTAAGCTATCGAAGTTGCTATAGCATTTGAACTATCGCATGGGAACTCGTTGAATTTCCGGGATGAACAGTATCTAAGATGTTGACCGGCAATAGAAGGCATAAGTTGTTATGTACTGAGCTATATAAGTTACAATAGGTTATTAACTATCATAAGGGAACTCATTAATTTTCTGTGATGAAATTGATGAAGTTTACGGAGGATGTAAGGTACCGTCATGCAAAATTTCAATAAAATCAGTCCAATTGTTTCAGAGATTAGTCCGTAAAAACTGACAGAGAAAGAAAAAATCGAAAAAATCCGGGATTTGTTCTATTGCTCTTTTTACATCCCCCTGACACGGTGTTGCGTTTTTTTTCTTAATACAGAAATTCGATCTCTACAGTAATTTTATTATAAATAAATAGATAGATTTATTTTTCAAATCATGTATTTATGTCATGTCGGTGACGCGAACCCTCGAAGATTTTCCTCTACCAACTGCACTTAATGCATAAAATTTCATTTAAAATCACTTGAGTAGTTTTGGACTTCATCACCGACACCAAATTTTATTATACGTATAACATATAAAATTTTATAAAACAAAGCTTTAAAAGTAGCGCTTACCGCGCTTTATGTATTAAAACCTTGTATTGCCAAACTTCATTGATTTTGTTAAGGTCGTACTACAGATGTTCTATAACCATTGTAGGTTTCTAGGTTGGCACTCCGCCATTTGATTTATCGGGGCCACATATATTAATATTATATTTAATTTTGTTGCCTCAGATTAAAAAAAAATATAACAGTTAATGGACCTAAATAATATGTAAAATTTACATATAATATGGCCTCGAAAAAATTAAAATTATGAAATATTATATTCTCTATAACAGTTACGGCCGTTCCCGAAATTCAGTCTATCTCCGGTTGTGGCCTACTTGAGATAAAAATCGTAAGTATCGTTGAATTTTCTGTCACAATAAACTAATCGACGGTAGCACACCGTATCCGTACACGCTGTCTGTTAATGGGAAGACGTATAGCTTACCAGCGATAGAAGTTTGTATGGAAATTGCAATTCACGCGTCCTAATATAAGGCGATAAGAATGACTTATCGGGTATATTGGGACAGCTTCAGATTATTGACAGCTAATTACTGACAGTAGAAGGTAGTAATTTATCTCTATACAGATAGAGGTAGATTACTACCAATATACAGTAGAGCGTCGATTATCCGAACTAATTGGGGGACGTGGGTGTTCGGAAAACCGGTATTTTCGGATAATCGAACTACCTATTGTATATTGATTCAGCCATACATATTTACATACATACTGTAAATGAAAACCATATTAAATTTTACATTATATGTTTAATGATCAATAGGAAATAAACAAAAAAAAGTGCAGACAATCTTGTAGTAAAACTTGTCTTTACTAATTACAATTAACGCATAAAAAATCTTGAATCTTCGTCTGCCGAAGTAAACCTACCCGCTTGCGAGCGGCTAGATCACGTACTTTTTTGAGAACAGATATTTGATACTGGTCGCTCTCGGCCTGTGTTTCAAACCAGCGCAAGGCAATATCTAAGCAAGAAAACGCTTCAGAAGCACTAATTATGTTTTCATCTTCATTATCTGAACTTGTAGTTGATGTGGTGCTAGCGGTGGCGTCAGCCTTATTGGTCATAAGGTCTAAAATTTCGCTATCCTGCATAATTTGGTACCCGGGATATTCATCGTCGATATCCATCCCTTCTTGAACCTGTTCTTCATCACATTCGTGGCAATCGAGATTTTTTAGCATATCTATAATTTCAGACATATCTTCCTGTTTCTCATTTACACATCCATTTTGAGGATATTTCCCTATACCCAAAACTTTATTCCACGCTTTTTTCAGGTTCTGTTCTTTTACACTGTCCCATGCTGCTCCGATTTCTTATCAGGGTTTCTTCTCCATCCTCTTCTTTTTCAAAAATTAACTGAGGCGCGAGTATGGCGCCCGCGAGGCGGTCAAGGCGCTCGCGGGGCGGGGGGGGAGCGTTGATCCGCGCGTTACTACTGTTCGGATAAGCGGTCGTTCGGTTGAGCGACGCTGACGTTCGGATAATCGACGCTCCACTGTACTATCTAGAGATATAGTATATTGGGAACGGCCGCAAGTAGTTAATGCCATATTAAACATGAATATTAAGACATTCAATACTTATAAGTATTATGTAAAGTGAATGACCCCGAGTCATTACGGCGCCTCGATGCCTTCCTTCCGGCTCATTCATCAGATCAGCTCGATGGTACTATTTTCACAAAAACTATCTATTTAAGTTTGGTAAGGTAAGGTCGGATAGAGAGCATGTTTGAAAGGTTAGATGGTGGCTGGTGGAAGTTGCCCGGCGAGTGTCTCAGCTCGTGGAAGTTGCTGGAAGTTCATCCAGTCTGTAAGCGAAAGATAGAACTGTTTTTTTGGAAGAGGATATGCGTACGGATCACCTAATGTTAAATGATATCCCGCCACCCCGATTCATTTGCAACACCAGAGGAATAACAGGAGCGTTTCTAGGCTTTAAGAAAGGTGTACCGTACCTACGCGCTTTTTTTGGTATCCATGTCGTATCGTCGTGGAAACACCGCACATGGAAGCTCATTGCACAGCTTGGTTGTGCTTGGAAGAAAGTTCCTTGAAAACCGCACTGTGGAGGAATGCCACACATCCACATGGTGGGGATGATAAGGATATCATAAGCCAATATAACTACCGGAAAATTAGAAAATTTGTGACGTGTCGTGCGAAGGTGGATTAGAACAATTGCGAAAAAAAAGATATTTGTAACTGATTGAGTATGTTTATTTTATTATTTAACGAAAAATACAACGGATATGTTTATATACATATTATGGTTTATACACATATAATATTTTATATATCTACGATATACGTTTGTTATGTTTGTTTCCAGTGAATTCCTAAACTAATGAAAGGATTGGAAGTGGGGAGTGCAGTATAGTCACTTGAGAGATAGGATCGTTTTTATTTCGATTTGGGACTCATAACTTTTTTCATTTGTGGTATTTGTTTTGTATGGACATATTTTCTTTGACAGAATTTATTGACGCATGGTTTAACAGTTCTGCTGTGAAACAACTTCATTATAACAGGGAGCATATTTTACAAATAATTCTTGGTGTTATGAAATATTATTGACAAATTCATAAAAAACAGTATTTTATTTATTATGTTATTATATATTTATATATCTCCTACGTCGTGTTTTTACTTAAATAGGCTCAAAATACTATTGATAGTGCCGAGCTCGTTAGTACAATTAAACTTAAAGTTCCATTCGTAGTCTTAGGAAACCGGCTTTGATTAAAATCGAGTCCAGCCACACTAACTACCGGAAAAATAGTTTCCTTGTTGCATGCGCCAGTTCAACAATTTTAGTATTTTATTACATAGAACAAATAAAAAGGATTATAAAATCTGAATTACTAATAAATAAAACCAATTGTTTTCATTGAAAATACTCGTTTATTCTAAAATATAATTGTTTTTCAACTTTTTGTCGAAAGAAAGGTCTATGTAAAATAAAATAATAACATAAATAAAATAATTTGCACTCAATATAATTGATTGTTTCAATAGCTTTCAGAAAAATGCAATAAAATTACGGTATTAGAGAATGTCTCAATATGCCGCTTTGCAAATTTATTTGTTTCCGATGTTATGTGGGTCATAACATTCTCGTCCCAAATTTTTAGGAATATATCGTCGGAAATGTACACTGGACCAGGACTTCGCTGGAAAGTTTCCTTTCGTCCGGAAAAACTCGAAAAGTCTTCCGTCCAATAGAAAACATTACCAACATTCGGGACAAGGTCATTTTGCCCCCCCAAATCATTCATTTCCTCGTTCATACGTACATCCATACGTTCATTACACAATTCGTCATCTAATTCTTCTCTTTCATCCCACACATTAATATCATCTGCCTCTACCACTTCCAAACCTTGACGAAAGTTCTATTCTTTTACGAATCGCCTCATCGTCCTCTTCGACCTCCACCCTGTGCTCTTCCTCCATCTCCTCCTCTGCGGAATCGCCGTAGCTGCCCGAATCCGCCAAAAGCCGATAAATGTGTTCGTCGCGAAGAGGCAGCGACCGCCGAGCTTTCAAAATACGCCACCCGCTAGAGGAGGAGGGCGTTGATGCAGACTGCATCCCAGATGTCTGAAAATGGAGTGGTAGCTCAATACATTGCCCAGAAAGCAGGTAAGACATATAACCCAATTAAACTAGATCCAAGCAAACAAAACCAAAAACTTATTTCGAGAGAAGAAGTACCAAGAAAGACAAAGGTAAACTTTTCAATATTTATTTATAGCTTTTCACAAATGCGTCATATATGCAAAGTGATGCAATAAAAATACTCAAACATAACGCAACATAAAAATTGTATTTATTTAGATATTTACAACTACAAAAAGTGATTTCAAATAAGCATTGTTCACAGCATAATTTATTGCGCCGGCGAAGATGTTAGACCCGCGGTTAGAACAATTGAAGGGTTTCGAGTTTCTACTTATCGCTCGTCCGCTTTGTTTATTGCACCACTGTATTTGAACACCGCTTGGACCAAGATTGTTTTCGACTTATCACTGCCGGCATGTTTGCGGTGCCGTCAAACAGATTAAGATTTTTTGCAAAACTTTTATTTAACATTATCTTCACAGACTATTGTTTTCTTGAATCATAAAATAAAATAAACATTTTCGAATAATTGCGGAAAGACACGTGCAAGCAGTTTGAATTATGTTTTCTCGGCTGATTTGGTTATTGTTTTTTTATTTACTAAATTTCGCCAACAAAAATAATACAAGTATCATCATCAGATTACAGTCCCAAAATTGGAAAGTCCCTAAGAAAGAAAATTTATTCTGCTTCTCGTTATAGTGAGTGTGTATACGTTTTATATAATAAAAATAAAAACAGAAACTAGACTTACACTTGGACCTGCACTGATTGTCGTCCGTGGAATTGTTCGCGGGCTCCCAGTTTGATGGAGATTCCCTCACGGGCTGTTTTCGTACGAAAAAACTAGATCTCCTTCAGACATGTCTGTGTAAAAAGTAAAATAAAAGAATAATAAAATAATGACAACCTTCTTTTTCTTTGAAGTCAGTAAAATTACAACATCGTTATAGTTAAATTTTATTATACGTTTATTCAACGCTTTATAAGATCGGCAACGCTCCTGTGGTTCCTCGGGGGTTGCAAGAGAATGGGGGCTGCGGTGATAATTTACCATCAAACATTTCAGATATAAAATAAATTATATTTTACAATCAAATATTTGAGATACATATAATACCTAAAACAATAAATACGTGTTACAAGATAATGAGGAAGTATATACATAGGTACTTATAAATATATATAATTTGTGTGAACATATTTGTAATATTTGGATCAAAAATATAGCACCCCAGATCAAGATACTAAACCCCGACTTCCTTCCGACACACATGCATAGAAGATAGCGATTTGAATATGTGCGTTGATTTTGGAAGGCCCCGTGTTTAGAATCGATAATATATCAAACTAGGATATATTGGGACAAAATAACTACAGAAAAATATTAAACGATAATTTGTCAAATAAATAAAGATATTTCAACATGTTTCAAAATAAATAAACACTAAAAATGAACAAACAAAATTCATAGTTCTATCTTTAGCCGTTATTTAATTTGGATAGATGCTATTTTCACTGGAGATTTTATCAAGAAATTTTATATATTTTACTATTATAATTACGGAAATGTCTTGGATATATACTCTATATGTAATATAAAAATAGTTACTTACTAAATATTGGGTATAATTCTTGAAAAACACAAAAACATTTTTTTTTTATTCGCACAACCATTCACTTCGGCGCTCGAGAATGACTGACGCTATGGGTTCGAAAATCAACAACATCGCCAACCATTTCTGTAGCACATTGTACCTATACCTGTCTGCCTTCATGTCATAATAAGTTCAAAGGTAAATAGAACTTCCTAATATCGAAATTAGGCCCGAAATCGACTGAGTCGTCAAGCTTCAGTATGACTCACTCGGCAAACGACACTTTCTTCGATAGGCACTCAATATACAAAAAAAAATACATTAACTATAGAATCCAAAGTGTAAACAAGTGAATTCAAATTCAAATTCAATTAGTTTTATTCAAAATATGATTTAAAACCACTTATTGAACGTCAAAATCTACCAGAATATTTACAGATTAAAAAGGTGAAATCTTTGGTGAAGTGAAGACTGATTAAATTGAGTGACATTAACATATTGAACACAATTTAAAATTACCCTCAAGATAATTTTTGCTATAGTTATTGACACTACAAAAATTTATACTAATTACTAAACTAACTAATATGGCTGTGTGGGCTTGGACCCTTTGCGTGTCCTAATATTGGACGAAAAAACTAACTAATTACAAGTTCGGCTATTTCAACCCAGTGCTCATACGGTCCAAACGTAGCTTAACATAACCGTTATTGTGAGTAGGAAAAGAGAACTCATACATTTCCTAGGTACACACAACATCGACATTACACTCATACAAGAAACACACCTCGTACCCACACGACGTTTTTCGTCGACAGACAACCGCGCCCGAGGTGGCGTCGCAATTTTTGTTAAGTCAAATATATCGCATCATTCACTTCCACCGGTGGAACATGATATATGCGATATAATTGCAATTAGATTAGAGTCTCACCGCGGACGGACACCCATCACAATAGTTAACTTTTATTGCCCTAAGCAAGACAGTAGAATCACGTCAGCCATCGCAAAAGCTCTCTCTCTCGGCAACACCGTCATCTGTTCCGGAGATTTTAACGCCCGCCATTGACACTGGGATTGCAATCGAGTAAATTCCAATGGATCGCGTCTTTTTAATCACTTTGCAGGTCACGAATATAATATTTTAATTCCGGACAAAGCGACCCACCTCCCCTCCTACCCTAGGCACTCTGCCGCTAAATTACAACTCACCCTTGCCAAAAATATCACAAACGTTACAGACCCACTGACTTATGACGTTATCTCGGACCATTGTCCCATTATTTTCGAAATTAATAGCCTCATCCCGCGCATCTCGCGACCTATCTTTAAATACGATAATGCTAAATGGGACACTTATAAAAAACATATTAACGAAGCCCTCCCCTCCCCCGGCTCCTTAAAATTACACCGACCCGAATTAGTGGACAACGCCATACAAAAACTGGCTGACGCTATAATCAAAGCCCGTAACGCGAACATCCCGACGTTCACACCGAAACAAACAAACAAACTTCCACACGACGTAACAAGACTTATCAAACTAAAAAACCAATACCGACATCACGCAGAGAGACTTCATACGCGTCGGTTTAACACGATAATTAATTCACTTCAAAACCAAATATCTTTTAAAATAAAATCTCTCACTTCCAACGAATGGAACAAAAAGCTCGAATCGCTTGACACCCGCGACAATTCCCTTTGGCAGTTCGCGAGACGCCTTAAAAACGTACACATCCCTCTACCCTGCTTCAGCACCCCCTCGGGCCCCGCCCGGTCGGACGCTCAAAAGGCCGAGGCCCTAGGTACACACTTTGAGCGACAGCATAGACTCACCGTGGATCTGAGCGACCCCGACACCGAAAGCGAGGTCTCGCGGTCTCTAGACCACCTTTACAAAATAAACGGACCGGCCGCACCTACGCCAGTTGTACCTCGCGAAGTCAAATAAATTTTAAAAAACTGTAAACCGCGAAAAGCCCCCGGGCACGACGACATACAGAACATACTTCTAAAACACCTCCCTTCAAAAGCAATAGACACCTTAGTTAATATATTTAATGCGTGCCTCCGTCTTACCTATTTTCCCTCGTCCTGGAAAATAGCAGTAATCACCGCGATACACAAACCGGGAAAAGACCCCACCTCCCCCGCGAACTACAGACCAATTAGTTTACTTTGCACACAAAGTAAAATATTAGAAATTTTAATTAATATTAGAATAAACTCTCTTATAGAATCAAACCTACCTGAGGAACAATTCGGTTTCCGAAGGTCACACGCGACTAATCACCAACTGGCGCGCGTAGTCGAACATATAACACAACAATTTAACTTGAGACACCAGACTGGTATGGTTCTACTCGACCTTGAGAAAGCCTTCGATACCGTCTGGCATGATGGCTTAGTTCACAAATTATTCGAAGCACAAGTCCCCTTTGAATATTGTAGAATAATAAAATCATTCCTTACGAATAGATTTCTTAGAGTTAGAGTCATAAATAGTTTATCCCCCCCACATCCAGTAGTAGCATGTGTTCCACAGGGTTCCATCATCTCACCGAGGGCATTTTTACTCTACATGAGAGACATCCCAAAACCTCCGAACACGGTCCTCGCCCTGTACGCTGATGACACAGCTTATCTGTGCAGCAGTAAGAACATCAAATCTATAGTCTCATAGTCCCACCTTAATGCAGCCCTACATTGTGTAAGCAACTACTTCTCTAAGTGGAAGCTTAAAATCAATGACACAAAGACCGAGGCGGTACTTTTCTCATACAAAACTCCCCTTAAACTCAATCTCTCTTTAAAACCACATATTAATAACCACCCGGTCGAATGACAGTCACAGGCTAAATACCTAGGACTTATCCTCGACCGGAAACTTTCCTTCACGCCTCATATTAATTATGCCCGCTCTAAGGCACTTACTGCCTTGAGCCTGTTGAGACCCATTTTCTATAGGAATTCCACTCTCTCAACTAGAAACAAGCGTCTACTATACCAGTCCTACATACGCCCGGTCATGACATACGCAAGTCCGGTATGGATTAATACAAATCAAAACAATTATCGTAAACTACAAACTGTGCAAAATAGATCCCTTAAAACCATCTACCGGACCCACCCGCGTACAAAACTTAAACGACTTCATGTAAAGAAAAACATCCCAACACTAGAACAAGACATACAAGAGGTATCTGATAGCTTCCACAGAGGGCTGCACCGACTGAAGGACGGAATAAACCCCGCCCTCCGCTCGACTTGTAGTCGTAAGTCACTCACAGAGTACTGCCTCAGCATAAAACGTTACAAACATGCATTACCACATCACAACTGGTTAGAGCTCACAGAACACTAGCGTATACACACACACACACACTAGCACACAGAGTTCTAGCTAGGTCTGAATAAATGTAAAACCAATATATTATAAATTGCTTTAGTTATAAGAATTAAATAACGGCGAAAACTGGCCTCCTATTTCCTCTCCCTCCTTTCCTTTCCCAAGATCCCCCCCCCACCCACACCCCTCTTATATTTATATATTATGTATGTATACATATCTATGTATTTATTTACCTTAGTTTTTAAGATAGTTTTAAGTTCTAGTCATTAGTCTTAAGTTAGGTTAAGTGATAGGTTACGATTAATATTACGTTATATCAATAGCAAATAGCCAGGTTTTCCCAGTTTCCTGGATTTCCCCCCCACAAACCTCATGTATTAGTTTTTAAGCATAATAAAGTTTTATCCCTTAATACGTAGATAGGGTTGTAGAAATAAGTTTTCTGATACCTACATATATAAGGCTTAATTGTAAATTGCTTTAATAAGTAGATTTAAGTAATTTTGTATATACATTTTAATACCAAATATAGAAATTTTGAATTTGATTTTTTTTTATTGGTCCAAACGTAGTGTTGAAATTCTCTTTGATATGGTCATTGATCTAGTCGTGATTGCGCCTGGCGCAATTCTTTAATAAACTCGAATATATATGGCATTGCACTAAAAATAATGGCGGCAAATGCCGTCTCGCTCTAACATATTATATTCGACTCTTTTGTTTGTTTTGGTTTGAGTGTCATGTGACATGTCATTCATTCAAAATAAAAGTGACTGTTAACAATTTTTGTTACGATTTTTCGTTTTCTTTTACTTTATTCGTGTATTATTCATGGTAATGTGCTTAATCATTTATATAATAAATGCGTAAGACTTTCTTAACTATACCATGTAATAAAAAATGTGTCAAATATGTGGTTTAAAATGTGGCTGGTCAGTAAGAGAATTTTCATTGCTAAATTATTTTTGGATAAAGAAAGGTAAGCACTTATGAACAAATAATAAGTTATTAAAGAAAGCTTAAATTGATAAAGTGTTGATTTAATTCATCTAGAATAAAAATTATAGTATGATAATCTATCTGTAGTGTTTGACACTGTTTTATCGATTGTCGATATTTTATTTTAAACTAGCTGACCCGACGAACTTTGTTCCGCCATAGACACATTAAATGAGCAGATTTTGGATTTAATTAATTTCAATTTTTAATTAGGATAATAAATATAAGGACATAAAAAATCAAGTTCGTTAATGATTCTTTATTGGCTATGTATTTTGGTGCATGGGTTGCACTCTTCAGTGAAGCACCTTGTGATTTACGACATTTAGAGGTTTATTATCAGGTGCAAGAACAAATAACGAAGATGGCCTTCCAACCCGTGAACATGCCACATAATATATTTAATTGACCATGGGAAATGGATTTTCTAGATTCAGACCACAAACTTTCAAGAATTGGCCTTGAGATTTGTTAATGGTCATGGCGAATTCAAGACGGATCGGAAATTAAAGAGTATGCGGGCTAACTCGACATGCAAAATGTTCATGAAGTAGTTGCTGCAGATCATGAAGAATTGCTATTATCATTGCTGCATTGATATCTTCATGTCAATGTATTTGTTCCTCCATGTCGCCCATGAAATATAATTGTAAAATTTTATAGTGTTCATCTACGAGAGGTTGCAATGATCCAATTCAATGGTGAATCTGTCCTTGTATCTACGAAATCAAAGTCCGTATTACTGAATTGTAAACACTTATTTTTATAATTAGCATATATAATACATAGGAATAAGTATAGTAGGTATGTTATTCTTCTACTGTATTGTGTGTTAGTATATAAATAAATAAATATCCTGAATATCGGATTAAATCCTCATTTTTAGATAATGTCTGCCACAAATGAGGACATTTGGAAACAAACATTGTATTTTTAAGTGTTTGCTAGAAAATGCCGTGATTCGGTAGTTTGCCAGTAAAGCTGCACAATCCTGGCGTTTCTCCGGAAAATACTTGCAAACAACGTCCATTGACCCAATGTGAACGCTAGTATGCAAGCGGTAATCAGTACTGCAATCGTATCGAAACGCTGCTCGATTCAAATCAGTACTTCATAAATTTCTTCTTGTGCGTCGAAAATTATCTAGTTTTTGATCTCTGAGGTTTACTGGACGATTTCGTTTTGCCAGCCGATCCATTTTACGGGCTGCCTCGCTTTGCTCTTGTGATTCAGAATCACAACGTCGAGCCCATACAGCTAACGCGGTGCTTTTTACCTGCAATTTCTTGTTCTTCTTCACTCCAATTCGCAATGTTTCGAATCCTAGTTGCATTACGTCTTTGTCGGGAAAGATGGCACCATAAGCTAATAGAAACTCGAAACAAAAACACCTACCAGTCAACTTGAATAATATAACGCGCACTGTCAGTTGTATTATATTACTCATATAGCGTGAAACTAACAAAAAACTTCATTGAATTCTTTCTATTCTCGAGATGTAAAATGTCAATCTCTGTCTGTGGTATGAGCTTCCTTGTGCGCTGTTTCCGTGACGATACGACATGGGTACCTTCAAAAAAAGCGCGTACACCTTCCTTAAAGGCCGGCAACACTCTTATGATTCCTCTGGTGTTGCAAGAGAATATGGGCAGCGGTGATCACTTAACACCAGGTGACCACCCGTACGCTCGTTTGTCCTCCTATACCATAAAAAAAAATATATATTTTTATTTATGTAAATTAGATATATTGATTTAAGTACAACAATATGTTGCAATTATTTTACCATTTTATCCATATAAAAAAAATATTGGTTGAAGTCCACCGATGTTCTTATTTTAAAATATGAGATTCCTACACGGTGAGATTTATTTTTTGAATGTAGATAATTTAGGTCTTTCGTTCTTTAATTTAGTTTGTTTTGTTGTTGTTGTTTTAAATGAAGATCAAATTCTACAGGAGTTGACAATGGTGAGGGAGATTTCAGTGCTTCTGATGATGACGAAATATATGAGCCACCCCAATAACGCGCCAATTCACATTCAGGTGGGCTCAACAGTTCCGAATTAGTTGAAATCATTTCAGAATCTGATGGTAATTCACCAACACAACCTTCATTTTCAAAGTGCTGGCGACTTTCTTCGATCGAGTTCTAAAGCAAGAGGACTAAAGTCATGCAGAGCCATAGGGAACAGAATACGTCTGGTACGACTACGCGGAAGGGGGAGGGGGTGAGAGAGTTACTTCTCCAACAAGAAGTTGATGCAAGAATTAAGTAACCGTGGTTTCAATCCTACTGGTACCATCATGAAGAATCGTGGCGTCGGGACTGCATCATGAACGCTGACAATGAGACTGAATTTTTGAACTTTATCTGAACCGTGGACTAATGAGGTGCTAGCATCACAAGACGGAAAAATTACTATCACCAGTTGGTTTGACAACAAGGCTGTTTAGGCCAAATATGCCTAAAGGGTTTTTATAAATAGTGAAACAGTCACCGCATTAATTAATTAATTTACTAATGAATTAAATATTGTGGGTGCACAAAGAGTTGCACTAATTCCTTCTCTTTCCTACCTGCACCCTATCCCTCCCACTTAC